>JAKELH010000649.1:0-40802 GCA_021525015.1 Lactarius pseudohatsudake | reverse complement strand
TCCCATGATGGTCCTCGGGGCCATGGCCCGGATGCAAGCCAGGAAGGAAATATCGACAACTCCAAACTGGGAGGGACAGGACGAGGACGCAATTCTCACAAGATGATGACAACTATGAAATTAAGGGCGTCCAACCTGCTCTTGCGCCGTGCTCTGTTGGAGCGCACCATCCGCACTGACCACGCAACTTTTGGATCCACAGGCAATGTGGGCCGCACGTGACGTTATGTTGACCATGACGAAGTCGAGTGCATTTCCATGGAACTCGAAGAGCGGCGTTCCGAGCGATCATGCTCATCACCCAGATAACTCCCTCAGTAGCAACGGATCACACCATGCGGCCGGCGCATCAGCAAACCTTGGGTCTCTGTGGGTCACTGTGGTATGCTGCGGCCCACTGCGCCAAGCGTTGCATCGTCAATATGTTCAGCCCGCAGCTCTCGCATCGTCAAATCTCCAATAGAGTGCGCTGCTACCCCGGACAGTATCCGCCTATGGGAACGGGTTTCAAGCCCGCCACCCAGTACAAGTTTCTCGTCCCTGCGCTCCGAAGCCCGCACACGCAGCCCGAGAACGACCACCAGCAGGGGAGACGCCATTTCCGCAGATACGGGGCGCGCGCCTCGAGCAAATGTTCTTCTCTGCACCCGAGCACAATGCAAAGACGTGTACCGTGTACCACAGACGACGTCATCAAGCTGCCCAGAGGCCCCTCTGGTGCGTCCGAGACGCTACGACTTCACCATTCGGACAGACCTCGAGAAGGAGAAGTTCACTGGATTCGTAAAAATTGAGTATGTGCGGAGTCTTTCTCGTGTCATGGATCGCCGTGCTCTAGCTTGCCTGCCGCAGCCTCGAAATCGTGAAAGCGACCAAGATTGTCACATTCAATGCCGCAACTGAGCTTTTGTTAGGTCGAGCAACCCTTGTCCTTGCTCCCTCGGGTACCCATCTAGCACCTACAGAGGCCAAGTTGGATGCCTCTACCTAGCGCACGTCGTTGACGTTCGCCAAGGAGCTACCGGACCAGGGCGACCCTTCGTCTAGGCTTCGAGTCTGAGCTGACGGATAGTATGACTGGGTATTACAAGAACATGTGCGCTAAAGACATCTGTACCTTAACGCAGTTCGAGGTGCGTGCGTTGCTCATTCGCGTTGATACCAGATGGACATTAGAGTGTGAATTGGCGCTGAGCCTGCGAACATCGTGCCTGGGTACCGCTGTCCATGACCACGTTCTCGGCGAAATCGACAAAGCGCGCTTTCTTCATTTCACGTATTATTGCCCTCATAGATGCAGCTGCTGTCGGAAGCGAACTTGTCCGGTCTTCAAGACGTCGTGCATATCGGCACCGCCGGCATTGTCACTTCTATTGAGAAATCGCCGCCTTCCTTCTCGATACACGCGACGCAGTATGTAGACAGAGTATCTGATCGTCTTCTGTGCGATGTTGGCGAATAAGGGTGACTTACATCACGCTGCCTCCTATTATTATGAAGTCGTCAGAAAGCTACCACAAAGCAAACGTACTCTCGCTCGTCGCAGATATCGCACTTGCGCGTGTTGCCCGTTTTCTCCTGGCGAACCTGAGTGGGGAGCAACCTGGAGCCGCAAATTTCTCTTTCGCTCTCGACGTCGACGTCGGCCGCGTTGAGCCGGAGTCAACGTACCATCGACCACTTCTTTTTGGACGTCAAGAGAGGACGCCGTGGTAGCCACTCTTTCTCGCTAGCGACGACGACGTTGAGACCTTTGAGTAGGAGTCAAAGCGTTATCATTGGAATCCACAGCACAGGCAGTAAAGAGATGGGATTCAGGCATGGCAAGCAAGGACGACAAGCCTCGAGAAGTACCCTTATACAGGGTGTACTCAACTTCGCGACTGATTGAGCCTGTCGCAAATATAAAATAGGCATTTTCGAGAAACAGACGCGACGGTCAAGCCATGACAGTGGAAGTACGTATGTATGTGGGACAAACGCGAAGGACAATGCAGCAGGATCGCAGAGGCCAGGGAGCGCAACTGAACCTATCTCGGCAAAACATGTGTCAGCAAATGTGTGTGTGGGAGTACTATGTATGTATGTGGGACAACGCAAAGTCAACGCGGCACAAAAATCCCACCCGAAGTTGAAGGCGCAAGAAGCAAAGATCCCGAAGACCGCCGCAACTTGATCTGAGCGTATGAGTCAGCAAATATGTATCAGTGAAAAACACGTGAAGTCCAAGATTTATATAGAGTACGAGCTTCGGCTTTCAGAACATTTTTAATCAATGTTATATGACGGATTCCCTGGCCCATGTACAGGGTAACACTTTTTACTGACGAAGAAGAAATTGGAGAGGAAATTCGCCGGAGAGTATACACCACTACGGCATTCGTCGACCAGGCACCATGAAGAGCGCATAGCATCGTGTATAGCCCCTACAGCCCGAAACGAAAGAGCGACAACGACCAAAGATGTGGGTAATAACCCGGCGCAAAGAAACGCCGTGAAAGTCACCGGAGAATCGATGCGCATGTTCGCCTGCGCAGAACCAACCGATTAGATTAGTAGCGTTGCGCTGTGTGGGAAAGTAACTGGGCAAGAACTTACCCAGTATATCCGTCGAGTACAGTTCGACTACCCATCGCACGGCTTATCGAGGCGATTCCAAAATAGTACTGTGCTGAAAATGACCAGCGTGCACGAACATCTTGAGAGCTGCGCCAATTTGCGCGAGCCTGAGGCGGAGGACAGATTTTGCCGATGCCGAGTACGCATCGACCAGAAAGGGATCGATGCCGCCACCGGTGCCATAGGTCATGAGACCAGCAAGAACATGTTGAGAAATAATAATGTTACAATGAGAATATAATGCTTACCAGAGAATATGGGCAGGACATGAAAAGCCCAATATCGAGGCGTGGGCCGCAACAAGAACTGAGGAGAAGGGCACACCCTTCATACCCAGCGAAGGCGGTCCGAAGGACAGGACACTGATGTCACATGAGCGCCGTCACTGGATGTCCGTAGATACGAAACGACGCAACCTGAAGAAATGGACGCACGGGCGGGCGGTGACAACCTGACCCGATAGCGTGCACACGGACTATATCCCACGTGTTAACCAAGTTCAAACCCGATAGCGTAGAGGAAGAGTCCTCCCATAGGGAGACAGCGATGACGTACCCAACTGCGGGCGACGCGTTCGGTCCATGATGACGACGCGCGGACTCATAGAGCCAACATTCCCTTAGAAGAAATCCCATAGGGAGACATGACGTACTCGAAATCGTCGAGGGCGTGTCAAAGATACGCTACACTGGTCGTGGGTCCTCGAAAATTATCGGGATCCGTGTCGAAGACGTGCTACGCCATGACCTTCGGGAATACCGGTTCTGTTTGAAGGAAAAAAAAATAAGTTACCGGTTATGCCTGCAAAAAACGGTTTCCAAGGCCGTAAACACAGAGAATAAATAAAACTCCCATGTTGACCACCAATACGACGAGCGGCGCGCAGAGACGTTGCGAATATACGCGGGCAAGGTCTATAAAAGTCCTTGCCAGCAGCGAAGCTGAAGACCATAGATTAGCGTCGCGCTGTGCGGAGAACTAGCTGGGGAAGATACCTACAACGTTCTTCACTGACTTTCGACATTCGTCAACACAATGAATGTCCTGTCCAAAGATGTGGAGGAACAACACTACGTGCATCATGATCCCGGTCCCCGTGAACATCACGGGAAAAAATCGACTGAGCGTGTTTTGTCAGCGCGAGCGAGCCAGTTGTACTGGACAGTACATAAGAGCAGCAAAAAAAAAAAAAAAAACTAAACATTTTGGCGCTGCGATCGGCTTGAACATCAGATCGAAGGAAGGGGTCCCCAAAAAGGGCACAGACTTACTCGACGGACCCTAATATATCGCACCTATAAAGCCCCATTGCTCGAAACGAGCAATGACCAAGTCAGTCATGAACGTGGACGAATCCAATTGGGTGACGGACCATGACCGAGTTTTCGAGAGTCGAAAAATGTGCCCAGGACACTGGCAACGCGAGAGACCTTGACGGCACAGGTGCGGTGACGGCCCAAATCAAATTTGCCCTTGAACAGCTGCGACGATGAGCAAGTCCATTGCCCAACGCCGACCTGTTGTTGCACAACTTCTATTTCTGCCAAACTTGCTATACCAAGCCAGCCACAGCCGCTGAGATGAGTGTGATAGACACACGTGAAACATGGCAAAGACCCAGACGAGCTCTCTGCCGCAGATTCCGAGATCAAAAGTGAGGCAAGAAGCGGCAAGAGATATCAGGGGTCGAAAAGGCAGCGACATAAGTGACAGTCGCGCATAGCGCGGCGCGGGCAGGACATTGAACGCCAAATATCATGGCGTGGGCCGAAATTGAAGACGGTAAGTCCTGACATCCCAACGAACGCGGTTGAAGCGGCCGAAGATTGTACTATTTCGAAACGATTTCGTCAAATAAGTCTCCGCTCCAAAATATGTGGCCACGTACCGCAGAACAGATGATAACCAGTCGCCATTCAGACACGGCCAGATGATCGATGTTGGTTGACTGAGGCCTGTTGACGTTTCACGTTGACAGATACATGTGCCCGAAGGCACAGAGCTGAGAGGGCAACATCACGTTAGTGACTGCGCACGGGTGATCGCACAGCGAAACCTGATATTGTTCTCCCACGCACATGCGGTAACAGCCAGACCCAGCGTAGAGGAGGAGTCTCACAGGGAGAATGTGATACCCGAAAATAATCGGGAGCGTGTAACAAACATGTGGACCTACCTCGGAAACTGTCCCTTGGGGCCTTCCAGAAGCCATCGTGGTCACGCCTGATGTGCTGAGCAAAGGGAAATTGAAAGGGGCGCGCCAGCCATGGGCGCAAAAGTCGGAAGGCAAAGGCCCACAGGGTAAAGCTAACGACCAAGGCGACGCCAGGCATTCAAGTTTGTGGCAGCTCAAAGCGCTCAAACTCGAACTCGGAGATGACATAAGACATCTCCCAGAAACGATCTCCGTAAGCGCGGCGGAAGAGGGTAAACAATCGGTCTTACAGCGCGGGGTGAGAGCCCACACTCAGGCTACTGTACGGTGCGCACTCAGGCTTTTCAGGCTGAGCCAAAGACAAGCCTCGCGCCTCCGAGTGAAGAAGCGACTTTCTAGCCGGTACTGGCGCTCGCGAGTATCACTTCACAGCCATTTTGATATCGATAGGCCTGCCTATTTTGCGGAGATTTTACTACAAGAATTCGAGGACGGCCTCCTTCGTACCACATCTCCAGCGTGCTGGTGAAGAGCCACACAAACACTGAGTAGTTCTCTCACTGATCACTGTGATCTTCCGGATTTTCTTGTACTTGTATTCTTTGAGCCGACCCACTTCAAGTTTTTTTCCAAGCTTCAGTCTCTACGTTTCAGTTCTCCGAATGGAGACGGCAATAGGGAGTGGCCGGGTCAAAACGAACCTGAATCATTCATTGTACGACCACTCAAATCGGTCGTTTTGACTCGGTCGCTTGAGCTTTGAAGTTTGAAATACCCTTATCAATGCTATAAAAGACGGACTAGCGCGAGCTGACTTAAAGCTGAATTAAAAGGCCCACATCATGCATCACGCGCGACAATGACCCAAATCGTGCTAAGCGCTGCAGATGCCCACTGTACACTGAACGGTCCATCGAGAACTTGGGAGCGTTAGAGAAACATCTGCCACCCCCAACATCATCTATCCACGGGTTGCCTCCTCCAGCTCCCATACTATCCAACCCGGCTGGTGATACGACCACGCTCAAGACCACGGTCTCCCTGGCCGATGAAATTGGGATTTTTACACTTCACTTTCTAGATGCCCTCTGCACTGAGCACTCGCCTACTTACCTATACTTTACGAATTCGCTCGCACTCGGCCGTGCTCCTTGCGCGCTTTCTAAGCGTCGCGTTTCCACCGCTTTCCCGCGCTCTGTGCGCGCTCGGCCTCTCACTTGTCTCGGACTCTTCCCTCTGCATTTTACCTTTCCCCTGCTCATCTAATGCACCCCATTCCTTAGCCTCCCCACAGTACATCACTCATGTAATTACAGCCTTACTACGAGACTTCTAATAGTAGACTTTTCCCCTCAAATTTCGGACTTCAGACCTCAGTGTAACTCTTCCCTCGCATTCCCCAGCATGCCGCACTCGCGCGCGGACCTTAGCGACTTACGCGCGACGCGTTACCCGACGCCGGCGGCCATCTATACGAAGTTTCGCGCCATACCGAAGCGTGCGCGACCGATTCCGACCACCTACGACCAACTGACCCCGTTTCCGTTCCCGACCTCGCCGCACTCGCGCGCGGCTCTAGCCCTTCGATACCGACGTGTCCACGATCGCCGCGGACCCATATACGACATCTCGCGCTCCGCGGAGGCCTGCGCGACACCCTGCGACGCTTCACACCCCCTAGACCTGCGCTCATCTCAGAACCGTTTAGGGTATCACCGGGCTCAATTACCACGTTCATCAGTACCCACCAGGCAACATCAATCCTTCTCACTTTGTGGTCTTACACGCTCACCGAAATGCCTACCCCAATGCTATCTATTAACATATTACTACAATACATTACAATAGTCTACAAGCCTTGAAGCGTTCATAACATTTAGATAGTGCACGTAATTGCATGTTGGTGCCGTGCATACTACTAGTACCAGGTAATTGAGCGGACGACTGGCCCTTGGGGCTGGCCAGGTTTTGGGTCGTGCGGGGTTTCAATATTTCAATGGGGGCGTCTGGGGTGGGGGGCCGTGACAATCCGTGACTGTCCGACAACTAGGTGCTGTCCGAACGGGTTGAAGGACAGTACTGTCAATCTACCACTGTCAATCCACAATGACGCGGCGCGGTCCGCGTGACTTGTCCATTCGGCTAATTTGCGCGACGCGACACGTCTCTACTTTCTTTCCCTTTACCACGTCTTCCCCCCACACGGCCTTCTGATCTTCTGCAGGGATAGTTATCCCACATGGTCGTCGTGTTCACGAATCGTGATCATGCTTCCAGACTGCAGTTTGGTTAGTATTGGCTTGGATGACTTGAACCACCATCATGCACTGTACTCTGGATATCTTTATCCAGAGTGCGTGCCGCCCTTTGTTTGCACCACCCCTCATCTCTGTTGGCGAGCGAACTCCCCGTTATGCCTCGTCCCCGACATGCCACCCCATTGTGCCACCGGCCTTGCCCCGCGCGATGCCTTGCCGTTTCCTTTCGCCACT
Organism: Lactarius pseudohatsudake; assembly: GCA_021525015.1. Taxonomy (NCBI): domain Eukaryota; kingdom Fungi; phylum Basidiomycota; class Agaricomycetes; order Russulales; family Russulaceae; genus Lactarius; species Lactarius pseudohatsudake. Next base: position 33,536 of record JAKELH010000649.1, on the reverse strand, counting down.
GGCTATGCCCTGTGTGTTCATCATGATTTCCCCTCGCTGCCGGCTGTGCCCCGTGCCCCGACGTGCCACTCCTTTGTGCCGCCGGCTATGCCCCGGGCCCGACCTGTCACTCCCATCTCGCCGCTATGCCTCACGTGCTGCCCTGCCACTCACTCCCCCGCCGGCTACGCCCCGTGTGCTGCCCTCCCAACCCCACCTTTTCAAACTCGGCAGCCGTACCCACAGATCAACAGAGCGCAAGCCGACCTGGGGGCATCGGCGGTGCGCACCCCCTTCGAGTCCAGGACGCCACCGCGGCCGAGCTCAACAGCCATACAGTCGCCGGCGCTCTGCTTCCACCCCCCGCCAAGACCATCCTCCGACCCCACGGATACGCGTGCCCAGGTCTCTCAATGCACCAAGCAAACAAATCAGGAATTTTCTCTCTTTGGTCTGGCTCAAGCCATGTGAGGCCCACGCAGCCCACCTCGGTCGCCGTGATCACACCTTTGCCAAGTGCGAACGCCCTCAAAACTAGGGGGTGACCCAACCAGTGCAGCCGAAAGGACAAACAGGGAGAGCTCATCGCAGCAGATGGCCTTCCCATCCGCTGTCAATTGGCAGATCCCGAGGGAGAGTTCATCCGCAACGCACCCACCCCAAGTGACCACGGAGCTCAAGCACACCATCATGCAGAGAAGGCCCGAGCCCTCACGCCGTACCACCGCTGCACCTGCGCCCCAGAGCTCTCACGCCTCGGCCTCCTGGTCAAATGCCCTTACCTCTGCAGGGTCTCACAGACGGCTTCGGCCTCAGGATACCTTAGTTTCCTGAACTATTTCCCCTCCCAATCATCTCTCGATTAGATCCTTGCTTACAGCCATTTTTCATATCGATAGACCGTTTTCGGACAAGCTTACTAGCGGGCCCCTTCAGTTGGGAGGACATAGTATGAAGGGCAGGGCTACAACGGTACATGGTGATAACGACGTAGTTTGCCTAGTGTTGCATAGTATAGTAGGGCTCCTGGGGTGCACGGAATCCCCCCCCCCCAACAAAAAAAAGTACCGCGTACACGGTCAGTTGTATGCCCCACGCATGGGACTAAATAGAAAAGTACTGAGTCAAAGCCCTTGAAGTTCTCGCGGTCTGGGATGTTCACAAAGTACTTCCGCAACTGCCCAAAGCACTCGCTCTGGATCAATTCCTCGTAGTCTCATAGTCTCGTACACACCTGAGCAGTCCCTTCCACAAAACTTCCCGACGTCGTTACAGAACTACAGTTCCCAGTGGCCAAGGAATGGTGCGAGGAGTGTCCGCACATCGTTAGTGGTCCCCAAAGGCGACCTGCCAGTGGACGGCAGGCAGTCGCAGCTCCTGGATCTCGGTGGCAGCCCGTGATGAAGATAGAAGGTGCGCCACGGTAGAAGAAACGTATAATGCAGGGCGGGAAGACCGTAGTAAATACCACAAGCGCTCTTGGAACATGCCTGGCTTAACTTGAATGCCATTGGCACAGAGGCCCGGAGGAAATCGAGCATGGGTCACTTATTATCGAAATTAAGACATAAGTGAGGTTTGGATGGATTGAACACAGGCTCCGTGAAAATCGGACCTGAGTCGAACGGAGTCACAAAATGGACGTTACAGCTGTTTTCATAACATATGTCGGTGACTTTCGCATGGCCCAGCGGACATCCAAAACTCATGAGCGGGGCTCTATGGGAAAAATTGGGTTATCATACAGAATTTTTTTTTTTTTTTTTTTGGAAGGCGCTCTATATTCGGGAAAACTCATACTAGCTAAAGTAGGCAGTTTCCGTATCTAGGTGTTAGGCAGCAGGAGATTGTAGGTATCAGCCCTAACCTAACGCGCGGAAGCCGGGCCTGGGCCCTGTAGTGAGGGAAAATACAAATTAAAGTACACCCCCTGGTATGGGGGTAGTGTGGGACTCAAAGCACATTATTATCGCCATCGGTGCCCTGGGACTGGTGTGCATTCATACCCACTAAAACCTCACAATCGTGTATCCACCTATCCGGCAGACTTGAGGATTTCTTCAAAATTTATTCCCAGGTCTCCCCCCACGAGCTGGGTAAACGGGACGCTCTTTGTTGTAGTTATTTCGTCATCGATTAATCTCCTTAGTACCCATATGAGTTGTGCCATTACGGAGATGGTGATCTGGAGGGAGTCGCGTTGCGGCTTCAGGTGGGTTCCTTTCCCCTGGTCGCAATTTAGTCCTCAACTTAGTCTTCTATTTATTACGTCTAGTCAAGGTAGTTTGGTCTCGTGTCCGAGTCGGCTGTGCGTCTTCCTTGTAGCTCATATGAGGTGCACCTTTTCCACTACCAGGATTTGTAGGGGCCTGCTAGCACCCTTACTGTCGTCTTCTTCTTGTCGTGCTCGCTCTCCGTTTATTGGTGCGTTTCCTTTTGCCGCCGGGATCGGCGTGGTGTATGTTGAGCAGCCTATTCCCAGGATCAGACCCGGTTCATTGGCGGCCGCTCTTCGGGGGTCATATGGCCCAGGTTCTTGGCCATTTCCCATATGGGATCGACCGCGCTAGTTTGGCATTATACGAGTAAGTTAGTCGTCGATTCGTGCTGTGGCGTGTGGTTTGAGCAGGGCATCTGTACTCTCAGTCTGATGGTGGGTATTCTCATACTTTTCCAGGTCGATCCGCCCATTTCCCATTCCCCCTGTCGGCAGCTCTGGTGGCTTGGTGTTATGACCCCGCGGGGATGCTTCTTCTAGTTGACTGACCGGGCATTGCGTATAGCACAATGCCTGACGCTTCCGAGGAGTCTTGCTTGTTGGGCGACTTGGGTTAAGGGTGTAGGCTTTGTCGGGTCTGGGCTAGGGCCAGGGGGGTGGTAGAGATGAGATGAGAGGACGACGGCACACAGAGGGCAAGTCCAAGTCTAGCGGTTGCTGGGATTGGATAAGACAGGACTGAGGTCTCGTCGACTACTGGTACAGGCTTTTATGTAGCTACGCAGAGTTTCCCCAGAAGCAGGATAGATGGTACAGATTAGATGCGAGGAGACGAACTTTGGTAATGTGGGGGTTTGTGCGAGTATGGGAGTGTGTCGAACCCAGGGAAGGATGTAGACGAGGTGGCAGGGATTGCAATAAGAACGGACAAAAATTGGATTACAATAGGTGGATGGGAAACGAGATACAGAACGAATGATGGCGATTCGGCGTTGGTAGGTTGTAGTACATGCAGCGTGCAACGTGGACCTTGCAGTAAGGGTTGAAGAGTGGAAGGGTAGCGAAGGGATAACGCGTGGAGAGAAGATGTCGGGGCCTTTTGGGGTTCGTCGTCTGTGGGTTAGGGCAGTAGCTCAAGCGGGAAATGCGGTCGGTAGGCCAGCGAGTCAAGGAAGAGCAATAGATAGTTACAGAGCTTGTAACGTGGCACGGGGAAACGCGATGTTGTGGGATCATGGCACCTGGAGTGTGGTTGTCGATGCGGGGGTCAGTCCTTTCAACCTCGGGTGAGATTGTGAGTGTTATTTTGCGGTCCACACTACGCGTTGACTGCGGGTATGTTGGTGGTAAGTAGTAGAACATCGACCTGAGGGGGAGCGTAGATAGAAATATTAGAGATGAAGAGAGACACGCGGAAGCACAGACGATGCGGACACTTTAACGCAAGAGTAAAGGCATGAGTGGAATATTCATTGTCCGTTATCAACGATGTATGTTAGTAGTTAACCATAGGCTATATGCGTGATTGTAATCAAGATGTAATCGAATAGTAATTAAGTAGTGAGCTGTTCCAAGCCCAGAAGACCCATGGATGTTACATCCAATCCGGGTGAAAAAGGCGGGTGCCAGCGTGATCTTCTCCGTTTGAGATGCCAATGACCGCTGTCAGGTTGGTCGTGCGAACGAAGTGATGATGGTGTGAGGGGGCACTCGAGATTGACGAACGCTCTGGTGGTGGCTTCGAAAGTCGGTGGTTTTGAGGCTCGCTTAGCCTTGCTGCTGTGTCCTTGACTGGGTTCGAAGGGTGCTTTTTGGGGAATAGCAATGGTGTCGACGGCCTTGGCACGGCTTTGAGATGGGTGGGTCAGGTTGACGTCGTCGTCGTTCTGAGTCGGCTGGGTCGGCTGGCTCCGTACGGTTGGTCGGCTGGCGGGGAAGGCAGAGACGCAGCCCTAATAAATAGGTAGGGTGGAGAGGAGCCCTGAGGATGGGCGTGGCGAGCGGAGGTCGATGGTGGCGGGACGGTAGGAGTGGGAGGTTGCAGGGTGAGTCAGCACGAATTTGATAGCTCAGGATGGGGACACGAGCGGTAGGCCGGGGAGTGGAGGTGGCAACACTGTATGGGACGAGCGATGGGGGTGCGGGGATGACAGTGGACGTTCAGATGGTGGCGACAATGGCAGGGTAGGCATAGGAGGTGGGTGCAAGTGTGCGGGTAGCAAGTCAGCTGGCGGTAGCGAACCGGCGGGCAAAGGCATGGGAGGCAGGGGCAAACGGTTTAGGCGTCAATGTCGGACAGCAGCGAAGTGCGCAGGCAGAGGCGTGGACGTTAGAGGTGGCAGGCAATGAATTGGGGCACGAAAGTGAACGGACGGACGAGGGCAAAGTCCTTTGTGGTGAGAACACGTGGGACGAGTTGGACACGCGATGATTGGGCGGGTGGAGGTCGAGGAGGTGGGGATAAGGTACGCAGGAACCAAGTTAGAAAAAACTAACCCTGGTCGTTGGGATGGAGCCGCTCCAAAATATGGCATCGCAGTCATTTCTCGGTCAGAGTCAGGGGGAACTGAGGAGGTCGATTAACTCACAGATGATCCACCTTGGGGAAGCTGTGTCACTGGGCCTGTCGTTATCGTGTTGGGTAGGTGTGGTGATGTCGTGGGGATTGGAGGCATTTGTGTTCGTGAGCTGTGTTTTACTGGGGCTACGTGTGGGCGTGCTGAGGGAGGCCACTGGTGTGCGAGGGCGGAGATAGGGCTACTGCCATTGCAGCAGCGGATTCCCGTCTCTTTCCCCATCCTTGCCCCGGCTTAGCCGTGGGCAAAAAACCGGACCATGTGGTGGTTGCGGTTCAAGGAGCCCCCCTTATCGGTTATCATACGAATTGGGGTTATAGAATAGTTATCTGCGTTGTCATGCTCTATTTTGTGACAAGAAGTTTCGGCATGTCCACCGAGATGCCCATTCAGACTACGCCTGTAAGCGAAAAATGGTCGCGACCCGACATATGTTATGAAAACAGCTGTAATCAAACATATTACTGTAAAAAAACACTATAGACTTCCCACAGGGAATACACCCTGGCGTTGCCCCACCCAACCTCTCACGCTACCGCACATCACACATAACAATTCCCATATTGGCGAAAAGCCGTTTACGACGCGAATGTCAGACAGCCTAACGAAACCGGCGCATCTCAGGCGTTAGATGATAGCGCCATACAAATACTCGACGGAATCAATTATGTTTCCTCAGCACCTGAACAGCTTTCGGTGACCGTCTTTGCAGAAGGCCCATAACCAACTTCTTCTCCCTCTTCTAACTTGAACGACCGACAAAAGATGGTCTACGACATTGTATCAGCACATCTCCTCGCCTACCCCGTACATTGTAGATAGTTACGCGAGTATAGGTTATCGACCCAAGGGGAAGTGTAGAGATGATAGATAAGATAATAGGAAACACTGAAGTGCACGGGAGCACGGACACGGCGGACGCAGACGGAATCGTTAGAGCTAAGGTGAAGTGAAGACATAAGTTGCATGTTCGTTTTCGTACCCGTACCCGTGTAAAGTATATATAACAAGCTTAGTAATTAGGTAGCTAAGAGGTAAAGTATCGTTCTTTTTTTTTTTTTGATCCATTATTATTCTGGGATGCGCAACAGAGTTACAGACCAGTCGTAGCGAGACCCACTACAGTTTATGAAACACGATAGTCCTTTAGGTAAGGTACCCCCACGTCGTAAGGAAAGGAAACGAGTCGTAGAGAAGGAGAAGGTTACGAGAAAGCCGTTGTGAAGGGCTGTGATACATAGGCGCAGGGCCAAGGGTACAAAATAGTGCAGTATGTTTCAGCCGCAGGTTAGACACGTCACAGAAGCGAGACAGATCAGAGGAACAAACCTCCGGTGTGCACCTACCTAGTCAGGTTCGGGGCACGGGTATAGGGGGACCGGATTCCGGCATTGAAAGCGCACGAGTCTGGTCGAAGAATTTAAGGAGGCGTTCGGCACCCTCTTTAGTGGATAGGAGTTTGGAGAATGGGTAGAGAGGGTGGATGGGAGCGAACGCGGTGGATAGGATAGCGGTGGAGATTCGCGGTTGGAGGTAGCGGGGGCAATGGTGGATGACGTGGATTGCGTCCCGGAGAGGTGCGCCGCATGGGCAGGCAACGTTCTCAGGGTGGTTCGTTAGTGCGGAAGCGACGGACGTACGTGCCCGTGAAGGCGTGGTCCGTGGCGACCTGCATTAGCGTGGATGTGGACCGCCGAGTGTGCAGGGGTCGACGGGCTCCCCCGATGATCTTGGTCGCAGTGGCGCGAAGCCAGAGGGGGTGGTGTTTTTTTGGGGTCAGGGGGGAGGACGTCTGAGTGGGTTTGGGAGAACGAGGGTTGTTCTCCGAGCCATTCGCGGCGGAAGTTGGTGACTAGTCGGACTTCGTGCCAGCGTAAAGTATCGTTCCGAGCCTAGCCAGGACGTAGTCCTTACAACATCAAAAACACACCACAACGGTTGATGCTTGGGTTGATGATCATACATGGACAATGTGACACCGGGAAGACCACACTAGGCTGCTAACGCGATTGCAAAGGCCTTTGAAGATCTGATTGCTTCTTTGCTTTTGGCGAGACAGCGATGTCCGGTGTCCCCGCAAGCTTGAAGCATCATTAACGGACAAACTCTGCATACTTGGGTTGCGCTGCCTCTCTGGATACCGACGTCAGATAAATGGGTGACTCACCCGACTAAAGGAGTCGTAAATCGAAGAAAAAGGATTATTACCAACCCACTGCGGTGACTGCTCCTTTTCTTGAACATATCTCTCAAGAAACTGGCGTCGTCCGTGTGAGAGAAAACGCTGCAGAACCGGAGTTTCCATTTGGCGTGTTGAACGTCATACTCCTTGGAAACAAAAGAGCACGACGCATTACGCCCTGGGAAAAGCTGGTGGGTAGCGTAACGAGGATATAAAAGGAAGTTGGGTGTGGGAAAGCACACGTGATTAGGAGCGGAGCATCGAATCGGGAAGGAGTCTGGTAGGCTCGTGACCAGCCTGTATACAGACGTCACCGGTCTAGGAGTCTGGGTTTGTTTCATTCAACCTTCAACCTGAGTTTGGTTTGTTTCAACTTGGAGTCGCGTATAGGAGGATATGTACGATATGCGCGTATAATGAAGCGTGTATAGATCTATTGGTGAGCTAGAGATATGTGTGCGCGGATGAGGTCTGCACGATAAGACGAAAGGCTCAGCCGTTGCGCACACTAACAGGGCGAAAGCTAATAATCTATTCACCTGCACGATGAGACGAAAGGCTATCGAGCGCGTAAGTACAGGCGAATACGAAGTAACGTACGGATAACCTTACCTCAGCCGTTGCGCACACTAACAGGGCGAAAGCTGAGGTACTACTACACAAAAGTAAGGGTTTATATAACTGTAGGAACTATAACTGTATAGCTGGAAGTTTTATGCTCTGCTTCCGCGGACGCGTACGACCAGGAGGAGATCCGGGGCGTAGGGCCGGGCGTCCGAACGTGAATGGATAAAACAAACCGAGACAATAAGTACGAGGACTCGCGCGGGTTTGCACGACGTCCACACGAACACAATCGATAAGATATTTATATTATGAGAAAGCAAACTCACTTCAACATCGCGTTGATTTGTTAAGTGGTTCGAGTGTTGTCTTGTTCCGTCCGTTACGGACTCTAAAGGACTCCAAGAATTGCAAGCACTTAGACTCGTCTGAGTCCAAAACTCAACTCTGTTCCCTCTGTTTTCCAACTTTTCCCCACTCTCCTGCCACTGCCACGCTCCCACTCCAGTCTACGTTCAGTACCTGACATTCCCGCTGCCCACCTATTTTCTTCCCATAGCCACTCGTGACTACGGCCGCCACTGCTGGGGGTCCAACACGACCCCAACCGAGCAGCACGTGATGACGATGTGACCGCAACAGGGTTGGCAGGGAAGGAGGGAGTTGCTCCGCATTGGTGTGGAGACCACTGTAGTTCGAACTTGACTATGTCGTGTTGTAGCCGTTTGGCCACTACCTTCTCGAGGAGTTAACTCATGGTCTTGGGAAGGGAGATGGGTCTGGGCTTTTGGTGCGAGTTCCGTACGACGCTCATGTGTATTCGAGTGAAGTATCAAAGAAATTTTAATGTTCAGTTGCTACCGCGGAATTCCAAACAATTCGGAGTAAGTCAATGATGAACTTGTGAAGTTCATGCTTCACTATCGGTTGGGGGGACTGTTGGATTCATATATGCATCCGCACCAAAAAGTTCCTCAGCAATGAACGGGACCAAAGGGATGAGGTCATCCTTGATGGGAAGTAAGCAGAAGGGGATGATGATAACAAGATTGTACTGACCAAACGAGTCTCGGTAGGAAATCCGTACGTCTGTGAAGGGTGACGACCGAAGGCGTACAGGATTCGCTCGATGTCAATCTGAAGACTCCAGGACCGGATGTGGCCATTGACCCACGTGTCCCAGGTGTCGGGGGCATGATGAAACTTTGTGAGGGCCTTCTGGGCCTGGAGGATGAAGCGTATGCGCTCATCATAAGTGGGAAGGGAGTGAATGTTAAATGTGAGGTTCTTGATGACTGTGAGTTGCCAGGATTCAAGATGGGTGTTGGAAGGAGTAGCGTCGATGTCGAAAGGAGGGACGAGATTCTGAGTCCTGAGCCGCCAGGTGTGGAAAGACCAGATAGAAGGGCCTACGGCGAGAATTACAGCTGAAAGGCATGGGGCTGTCATTGATTGTGGGATGGAATGGTGGAATGGCGACGAGGTGCATATATTGTCACGATTGTGGATAGGTCTTATAATGAGTATTTTCATATTGGCACAAGGGAGCTCCACAAATTGCGGGGAGGGGTAAGGTTACGGCACATGGGCACGATAAGGTGGGAAAATGGAAAAGGACAATAGAAGGGAACAGCAGAGGAGTAGGCAAGAGTGAGAAAATGAGAGGACGAGTCATCAGGAAAAACGTTAACCTCCTGCGCTAGCGAGGCATAATTGATTAATAACCGGAGTAAGAGAGATAATTCATGATAAGAGCGATTCGTTATCGCCAGCCTATCATAATTATCATAAGTTATCGACAAATTACAGTATCGAAGTAGGTTTTCCCTGATGCGTGAACTTTGACAGGTACGAAGGAAGGAACAAATGAGTTGGCATAGAGGTTCTGATAAGAAGTGCTGAACCAGCCGTATGGCGCGACACATCTGTAAAATGGGAGTGGCTAAGTGAGCCTGAACGGTCTCACCGTAGGCCAATCTTAGGATGAAAATTGGGTATTGATTTCGACTGAAAATCAGTCTTGATAGCTTGATTTTCAGCACTCCTTTTTAGGTTGATCCGATAAAGAATTTTCTATTTTCAGTTTAACTAATACACATAAAAATGACTACACGCCACCTCCCGTCACCACGCCGCGCTGCTGCTGCCGCCCAATGCCTACCAGTGCACGCCCACGCAGCCATTGTCTTCTGCACCCTCGTGGACCACCACTACTACTGAGTTCCTGCTGCATGGTGCTGCCAGCTCTGCCAGACTAGCCGGTGATCATGCCAAGATCATGCCACGAAGAACGCACCGTCGTGGGCATCGCAAGTGGCGTCATCGCTATCATCATCGGCCTCGCCAGCGTCACCGTCGTGCCTGCATCCGTGCTGTCCCCGCCGCCAGCGTCACAGTCGTCGTTGGTGTCGTAGCAGTGGGGGTTGCGCGCCGTGTGGGGGTGGCGTTGCGGCGGCTCTTGCGCGCTGTAAGGGGTGGTGGCGGCGGCGGACTTGTGCGTGGCGATGGGTTGGAGGCGGCAGCCACAGGCTTGTGTGCTGCAAGGTGGAGGCGGAGGCGGCGACAGGGACTTAGGTCTGTAACACAAAAACAAAAACAAAAAAAGTATCTTAATATAATGGGCCGAGGCCCAGCAGCGGCGGGGGGTGTGGGGGCCAAGGGACAGGGCGTGGGATTGTGTGCCCGCGATGGTGTTGTCCCTGGAGTAGAGGGGGTGGCCCGCGTGCAAAGCGATACCTAGAAGAGGACCGTTAGAAGAATAGTTAGAAGGAAAAAAAAAAAAGAACAAACGCACCAGTTCAGTTGTTCAATACGTTCAGTTGTTGGAATTGAAACGTTGAAGCTTCAAGCTTCAAGCTTCAAGCGTTGAAGTAGAAGGGTGCCCAGTGTCGACGTGTCGACATGTCAGGCTCACTTTCCAACGCCGCAGATTCAGCCTCCGCCAGACTTTTTTTTTCTAAGTCTGCTGCCACGACCGTGACCGCCACCGGGCCACCACCGACGCCACTCCCACACGTGGACTCCGACCGCAAGCCACCACCACCACTCCGATGCGAGCCCCACGCGACGACGCACGCGGCATGGTGCAAGCCGCACGACGACGACCGATGGCGTGAAGATGGTGTGACAACGGCGCGACGATGGCGTGACAACGATGGCGCGACGACGGCGCGACCACGACACGATCACGGCGCAATAACGGCGCGAGTCGGCCGCGCGAAGACTACGCCGACGGCCGCGCAATGACGGCGCGACCACGACCGCTACCACGACGACTACCACGACCGCGACGAAGCGGCCGGTGACGAAGCGGCGGCAGAGGGGACGGCGACGGGAATGGCAACGGGGCGGGATTGGCGACGGCGGTGTGGCCTACTGTAAGTTACTTGATATCTTCAAGCGCATTCGGCAACGCTGGATCAACTCAATCCTGCACTCACGGTTTCGACCACATTGCTCCCCTCGGCCCTCCTTCCATCCCATACTCCATCACTCGTACATTCGGCTACTGACAACGACCCCGTTTTCCCGTCCACGCCCCATCTTCATCTTCCATTTTGTCCACGTTCCCGCCTTCCCCCATGCAATTGGCAATCGACGGTCAGCCTGAGCCCGAGCTCGCATCCGCTTCTTCGACTCCCCCGTCTTCATCACCCCTTCCCATTCCTTCTTCCATGTCATATGCACCCTCACTTGTACTCTCGGCCACTGATGTTGACTCTGAGCTCATGTTCGCGCCTCCTGCATCTCTGATCTCGTCCATAGAATTGGAGTGCCCACCTTCCCCTATACGACTGGCAACAGAAGATCAGCTCGTGCCCGAACCCTTGTTGTGCACGCCTTCAATCACTCTGATTTCCCCTTCCCTGCCGTCAATCCCCTCACTTGTTTCCCCGAGCGCAAATGATGTCAAGATCGCGTCGATGCCGTCTTCGGTCTCGCTCACGGACTTTGGGTGCCTGCCTCAACACGAGCACGATCTCAAATCTGTGTTCCTTCCTTCACCTTCGGCCATTGAGATCTCACTTTTGTCTGTACTTTCGACGCCTGCCCCCCTCCTGCCGTCCTCTAGGTCTTATGAGTTTGAGTCCGCTCATGCATCTACCGTCGACGTCATCGTCGCTGAGTTTCCTGGAGTTGTCCCTGTTGTTAGGTGAAACTCTTCCCCTCTTCCCCATGCCACTCAAAACGCCTAATGTAGCTACATATATACTGACCAGGATGGTAGGCCCTTCTACTACACAGCCGCCGTTGGACCACACGACTGCAGCCGTCCGCCAACAGCACACGCTCGGATGCTACCGCCCGCACAGTCATTGTCATCTTGTCAAAATTGGTTGTATGTTTGCAATTTCTTGAACCCACCCGCCTCTTGCACACCCCACTGATTTGCAGCTATTACTCTTTTACAAACTAGCGTGCACCGTGCATGTTCACAAGACTCAGCCGGTGTGCTACCCACGAAGCCCCCCCTCCCCCCGAAAAGTGAGTATCGTTTGGTTCATGCTTACGATGTGCTGACATTGAGTACACGCCGGCATAGCTGTCCTAACACAATACGCACCGTTACCGTTGTCGCCAGATTCGCTGCCCTAGGTGGACTTCGTGCCACGTCATTGCCACCACCGCAGCAAGAGGGCTGAAGTGAGTTCCAACCACGCAGGATGTAACGCAAGTAACGACGTGGGTAAGGCAGCTGCGACTCAGCAAGGCAACTGTGGTTACCACTGGCCACAACACCCGAGCGACAGTGAATGCGACCGCGACGGCGCGGCTACGGTGACGACGACGACGACGACGACGGCCACCACGGTAACGACAGTGACAACATTAGCAGCAACGATGACGATGGGGGGGGGATTCGTTTAGCTATCTGTAGATGTTTTTATTTGTCCTATGTACGCCGGAATAAAATGATTTTTTTCCTATATTTTATGAACTAGGGGTCGACTTCGTCGCCTGAAACCTTGCTTGACTGGGAAAACGAAAAAGGGGAAGTGTAATGATTTCAACAGATAGGGTATCGGTGGGTTATTCGCAAAACCGTAATGCGTCCGTTAACATCGATTCTGCTCGCCGCAGAAGAAAGATAGCACGCTGTAGAGTTTGGAAGACACAACAAACTTTGATTCGTTGCTCACTCCCTTTTAAGTATAGTCGTACATATACATGTCAGCCAAAATAAATGTCCTCCCTTACTGTCTCGTCACCATTTTCGCTTCATGTACTTTTTCTTTTTCTCAAGGGGGTGGCGGGATTGAAATAAAATACCGGGGGGTCGATCTTTTCGATTTCGGGCATCCCTCTACGCCCACCTTCCTTTTATGGTATTTCTCTCTCACGTATGTTTTTTCTTTTTTCAAAAATAATACCCAGTCCCTATCCACGGCGATAAGAAGATTTATTGAGGTGTAACACTACTCTAGATATGCTCTAAATTGTCGTCGCTACCCTCGTCGTTAGGCCGCACAGGTGAGAGCCGCCTCAGCGGGGTCGCTGTCTCGGCCCCTTCGTCTTTGTCACCGTCGTCGTAGGGGTGCGCACGACGCAGGTGCGCAGAGCCGGAAAGAGTGCGAAGCCTCCGTCGCAGCCCGTGTTGTAGTTGCTGTCGTGGGCACGAAAGGGTGGTGGGTAGTCCCGTTGACATTGTTACTAACTTACTATGGTCGCCGAGCGTGTGGAGTCCCCTCCCATTGCAGCCAGTGTCGTCGGGGTGCACGCGGGGCCGGTACCGGTGTGGAGTATCGCAGCCCGTGTCATCGTCGTCGTCTGGATTGCGTGCAGCAGGGAACTGCGTTGGCGGGTGGTCCCGACACCGCCGCTACCGTAGTCGTCGCTGCAGGCACGCATGGCGTGGTGGTGGCGGCACCCTCGTCGCGGTCTCGTGGTCGTTTGGGCATGTACGGCTTAGTGCGGCCAAGTGCCCCACTTCGCAGTCCCTGTAGCCGTAGTCACCATCGTCGGGGACGCGCGACAGGTGACCCGGTGACGATGTGGATGGGTGGTTCCATCGCTATTCCTACCGTCGTCGCCGTCGAGGGTGCGCGACTGGCAACGGCAGCAAATCCGTCGTCACTTCGACCGCTTGTCCTGACACAATCCCTTACAGGAACCTCTTTGCAATAGACTTCCTCAAAGACCATCAAGTGACATGCAAGGAATTTGCGAAGGTATGGAACTTGGTATGGAACGACTTGGACGAAGTACATGGTGAGTCATCTGGTCCTCGTTTGATATGATTTAATGCTTAATCATAACCACAGACATACACCTTGCGTGAACATGAAATTCGGAAGAAGGCAATGACTGCGATGATGGGGCGACTACCACGACTGTGACGACGACGACGACGACGACGACGACAGTGGCGGCCACCTGCGTCATGGCGTTGTCCCCGCTCGTGTCAGCGGTGTCGTGGTCTTTGGTGGTGGGTTGGTGCATCCATTGTAGTTGATAGAATGAACCGTCGTGTATTGCAGTAGAATTCAATGTGATTCAATTCTCCGCGTTTCTGTGTCACTGTGTGGTTCAGCAATATTCAATAAGAATCAATGGACATCAATAATATTCAATGGGCTGCAACGAAGATCAATATCATTCGACATACAAATGAATCCAAATGAATATAGTCCAAAATTTTGAATTCAATTGAATAATTCAATCGCATCCATTTTCATTCATCGGGATTCTGACTGGATATGAAGCCCCGTTGACCAAGCCACCGGTGTTCATGCACGTTCACGCACGTTCATGCCTTGTCCAAGTCTCTTCCACCCCTCTCCCTCGCTTTAACTCTCCGGTACTTCTGCTCTTGGCTTCAAACTCGCTCTCGTCACCACGGCAGTCCGGGTTCTGCTTCTTCTCAATGTCTCAAACCCTCTTGCTGACGATTGCAAAGTTCAGAGCAAGCAGGAAGTTCTTGGCGGCAGTCATAACAGCACCCTCAAGACAGGCAACCTCTTCGCGCAGCGACTCCAGCTCGGGCAGTACATGCCCCGCGCCTCACAGGCCTCACGTTTCGTATTCGATCCGGGGGGGGTGGTTTCAGTATTTGAGCTGATACATGAGGATGCTTGCAAGTGCAAGTCGAAGTCACGCAGCAACTCGATCTGCCCGATGCCACCCTCCTCATACTGTTTGTCCCAACCACGACGACGATGGTGGCTGTTGGGATTGAGCCCGGAACGTTGCCGGAACGAACGGACAACCGAGGCCAGACCACACAATTAGATAATTGTTAAGTTACCGTAGAATAACTGGGTAATGACCAGAATTTGCGGAGACAGGAGCATAAGCTCTACTCGAGATCTACTCCTTAAAGGCCTCAACGGCCTCAACTCCCACATACTCGCTCTTCTCACACACATATGCTGCCGGCCTCACTAAATCTTAACCTGTTATGGGCCCTGGCGAACAGCCAGATGAGCAAGGGTCATCAAATATATTATTTCCCCCATACTTGATACATATGCACTGGGCCCCTATCGCGCGAAACAAGCGATAACTACAAAAAGCTCCTCAGAGATTGGGACAGATGACATGAGCATCTGAAGATCCCAGCTAGAGGAAGCCCAAAGCTCAGTGAACTGCTCGACGACACAAACTGAACAAAAACAATTTGGCGCGAGTGGAAAGATACATAGCCCCTATCCTTCGGCGTGACGAACGTCGAGCGCAGCTGATATAGTGAGGACCCGATGACGCGATCCAGCACGAACTGGGTGACACCGGCATCCTGCCCAACGCGCGAGAAAATTCAGCCATGCGCGAATAAATTTGATTGCAAAAGTACGCACCATGACACAAAGCGCACGACCGATAACATCTTGCGAGGGGGCACGGCGTGCACGCGGATGATGCCAGACAGCCAGCGTGAGCTGGCAAGGCATGAGAAACGTGCGGGAAAGTTTGACTCCGCGCGAGAATCGAACCGAATATTTTGCCGGGTATGATGTCGGACCTGGAGATGACACAGGCGTCCTGTATTAGCTCGACGACACTGGCATTCCAGAGGATGGCCACTTACAGCATTGGACCCACGACGTCGCGTGCGACCGATCGCACCTTATGGAAGGGCAAGGCGTGCAAACGAACGTCACAGGCCAATCGAGCTCCTTGATAAGCACAAATACTGGCACGAGCCAGGCGTCACTAGACGACACTGGAATCCCCATGACACCACGCATGACTGATAGCGCCTCATGAAAGAGCACAGCGTGCAGATGAAAGTCACGAGTGGATTGAACTGGAATATGAACGTGTTAGTAACGGCTCGAAAAGTGGGATTGTCGCTGCCGGTGCCATGAACACCGAGATGAGCAATATAATCACTACAATTAGAAACCTTAGACGCACCTTAAAAGGGGTGACATGGCCGGATAAAACCTTGCCGCAGCTAGAGGCATGAGACGGCGGAAACAGGGCGACGTGCTACAGACCACGCAGTCACAGGATGTCCGCCGCCGCGAGATGTGCTACATCCAAAGAGAAAGAGATGAGCGACACCACGGCGTGCAGAGACACGAGAAATGTACCACGACCGAATGTCCGTCGCGATGCCACGACACCGGAAATGCGGGCAATTTGATGCCACGACCAAGAGACGGCTCGATAAATGCCGCACCGGGAATGATGGCATACGTGAACGTTTGACTGACTCACCGATTTGAGCGAGCAGCTCACGACAATGGGCGAGTACGTCGTGAGACGAGCGGCATAAAACCTATCCCTGCCATATCATTAAGTCAGCCACAGCGCCAAGATGCGTATGATAAACGCACCGTAAAAGGTAGCAAGACCCATATGAAGTCTTTGCCGTACGTGCCCAGAAGTGGGGTGATGAGACGGCAACGAACGAGGTCGAAAAAGTGGCGGCAGCATGAGAGTTGATGGCGCAAAAGGCAGACACCGCGAAAGGTGACGCTGTCGATGATGCCGCACAGGTGGGATGTGGGATGTCGAACACCGAATATCACGGCGAGGCCATAATAGAAGTTCCTGAGGGGGAGGAGAAGGGACTCCTCACACCCCAGTGATCGCGACTGAAAGAGCGGCCGCAGCAATATGAAAGGTGACGCTGCCGTTGATGACGCGCAGACAGGATATGCCGGAGATATCGAAGTCGATCACGGTCGAACAGTATGGCCGGACGGTGTCGCGAAACGAGACTGTTTAAAGAAAATGAAAAGTGAGTCGAACTTTTCGCTGACACATAGAATGACACATACGCTGACACATATTCGCGGCAGGGTCTGCCGTGTGATTTGGTGGTGCTCATGTCAATTTGCTATTAGTGCATACTCCTATTTAACAATCATGTCGGGCGGCTGCGCTACAGGTGATGTCCGAGTCTATGTTTCTGTTCCCAGGAAATGCCAACATGTGGTGGTCTACAGGTGATGCGCACCTTCTAAATCGACGGGAGTGCCAACGTTTGCGTCGATTGCGCGAGTATGAGTTGAGGAAGAAGCAGGGAGACCATTCCTTCCATGAAAACGGTATGTTGCCGTGGTTCGGCCGGTGAAGTTTCCTTACCCCCTCTTTGTCATGGTTTCGTGCGATGAAGAGACGTCGTACTGTCCGCGCCTCTGTCGCGCCTCCGTGCGCACCGTCGCAATCCGGGTCGGCAGTCAACGACAGTACCGAGGTGGTGTGTGAGCTGCGTATGCAACAGTCATCGCCTGGTCTCACTCATCGGGTCTCCCATGTGCTCGATACGGAGGCTGCTTCCGAACCGTCAACAGACAGTGATCTATTGATTTCGATGAAAGAATTGCACATCGGCTCGGTGCGTACTCCTACAAATGGAGATCTCGTGATGTCGCTGGTTGTCGAACAATGAGCGCGCAGCGTTTTCGTACAAATGGTGACAAGTTCTCCTGGTTCTCTTTCAACTTTCGTACCTATTTCCCGTCGCATTTCTTTTCCCCTTTCCATCGCTTGCCAGCTTTGTATGTTCTCGTGATGTTGGCGTTCTTTCAGTTTGCTCTGAAATGATTCATGATAACGCCCCACCGGTTACACTGACAACAGAAAGCTGAGTTAGGGGTTAAGCTGACTGCCCCTGTCTTTCGACTGTCTCGTTTCTCATGTCGGATTCCACCCTGTCTACTCGACAACTTGTTTTGCGTCTTCGGCCCCAAGACGGAAATATGCAATCTCCTTCCACGCTGTTCGACGATTCTGTCAACCGACTCAATCCTGCACAAATTAGTCAACGCCGCCGCCGGGAGAGAGAGAGAGACGATAACAATGTTCCAGTCGAGGTTAGTGTTCCGTTCGTTGACTTGCACTACCTGCCTACTGTTGGCGACCGTAGTGTGCAGAGGGGGATGAATTCGGCAGCGACGCCAATTTATCTCTTGCTCAACGCTCGCAACGTCGTCGCCGACAACGAGAAAGAGATGCGTTGGAACACGGGCGGCGTGTCAATCAACAAAACGAAAGAGAACTGAGGGTACGTCCTCTCCTTCGGCTTGTGTCGCTCTCTCATTTGCCACTCAGCGTCCCTCTCCTTATCGACTGGTCCGTAATCGGACGAATGCAGACAGTCCTTTGGGAACGGTAGGATTGTTTCGCTGTCACTGGGATCTTCCACAGTGATTTGTTGCGCTTTCTGACAAACTCTCATTCTTTGTAGTCTGCACATGACGTTGAGAGGGAAAACTTTGCCGACTTGACTCCTGCCCAACGTTCACAACGTCGACGTCGAATGTGAGAAAGAGAGGCTTCTCAACAGTCTGACACTGGGTCCGATTCCTCTGGCGGGGAACACAACGCAGACATCCGTAATCAATCCAACCACGGCAGGCGTTCGCGAACGGTAAGTTTGCTTGGGTATCAGTCGCCGCACTGTGTCTGACGTATTTGAAGTATCGAATCGCGTGTCACATGCCGTTGAGGAATGAGGTCAACGAGCATTATTTGGGCCCCTTTTCATTCCAATGTCCGCATTGCTGCGCTTTCCACTGGCTTGCCGAAAACCGCGCGGCGTCTCCCAAACGAAATCCTGATTTTGCGGAATGTTGTCGTGCCGGGGAGGTTGCCATCGATTTGCTGGATCCAATTCCTCCGTGTCTGCGCGCGCTTTATGAAGGCCGACAGCGACAAGCTGGCGAATTTCGACGCAACATTCGTTCCTACAATAAGGCACCGTGGTTCAGACCGCACAACGGCAGTTGTATTGATTAGCTCTCAGCCAAGGTACGTCAGAACCCTTACGCATGTATCAAACACTTAAACGATCTTCAGGTGGTTTCGTTTAAACCCCAAACTCACGACGGCAGCCCCACTCACCGGGACACACAATTCGATTTGATGGGAGACATACTGCGTCTATATAACATCCTTCCTCACAATTCGTTCGCTAATCATAGAAAGACACATGCAGCTCTTTCGTGTGTCTTATGGAAGGCCGCACGCCTTTCTAATGTACCGCACGTTGTATCATACTCCACCAAGACTGTCGGTATGTGGGAAAGTCTCCGCAAGTCAACCCGACATTCGAACATTCACGATGACGGTCCAGCAAGTCATCCGATGGGCTGCCGTAGACACCACCATAAAAATACGCGCTGCCTTGGGACTTCGCTCCATGTGGCCACCGCTGGACCAGCATCTGCCGGTCACGAACAGTGTCATCGCTTTCACAGGACAGTTACTCGGATATGACTCCAACGTGGCGTTACTCGCGTTGGATGACCTTTGCTACCTGCCTGATCCAGGCGAAGTGGTTTAACATTTCACAACGTTCCACGTTTTCCGCGGTATCACAACTTGAAACGGTTTGCATATTCTATACGTCTCTGCCATGGTCCAAAACCCCACAAAGGTTGGGAACAATGATGATTTCCTCGCGCGCTCTCAAAGTTGTATCCTGTACGATAGTGACTATGCTATCTCCTTTCGTCTGCAATATGAATCGTAGCGTTTCATAACCATTCCGCTCTCCACAAATGTACAGCACAAGAACAATTGCTTGACGGAGGTTTGCCAACATTTCGCTGCGTTACCGCGCGAACAAAATTATGTTTTGCTGGGCCGACTTCACTGGCTAAAGGACGGTCCGGAGGACGGTCCTTTCAATGCTAGTCTATCTATGCAACACGGATGTGCACTTTGCTGACGCATAGAATGCTGACACACATTCCTTTCGTAGACGTGCCGCGCGCTCACACACCTAGTGACCTTTCGCTGTGCTGTTTGATGAAGTCCTACGTTCCCTTCGTGTGCTCAACAGTCTCCTCAACACAGTCTCCACAACTCTGACGATCGATGTTCGATGGAGCCCAACGTTCTCTTCAGCACGCGTTCGCTCTCCATCCTCTGTGAAGTCTTCAACGGTTTCAACCATCCCTGCGGCAACATCGATCATCCAGTTCTCATAGATTTTTGTTTATTTCTTCTGATCCTTGCCGTCACATGGGTCGTCGCGAATCAAGAAGGCCATAGAAGCATGCTACACCGGCGTTCTTCCAAAAGGCACTTCGCCATTTGTATACCTCACATAAAGTTCCTCTTCTGTGTTGTTTTCAGCAAAGCCAACGAAGGTTTCCTCAGCATACAACTCGACCCCACGACGGTCAATGTCAACGTGCATCCTACCAAACGCGAGGTCCACTTTTTGGAAGAAGAGGGGATCACCGAGTCTATAGCAGATGCTATCCAGGCCAAGCTTGCCCAGTCCGGGGAGCGGACGTTTGAATACCAGGTTGGCGCGCATTATTTATTCTCCTACCTCGCCATTGAACTAATCTCTCCATCTAGACTCTGCTCACCGGAGGCATCGCTTCCGCAGACACCGGCAAAGGAAAAGAGAAAGTGCACGAAAACAGCGCAGGGAGCGATAGTGCGTCATCTACTCCCCTACCGGGTCCCCCTGCCGTCGCCAAGAAAATCCTCTCACAACTATTCTCCCGCGCATGGGCAATGGCACAGTAAGACCCGATAGCGTAGAGGAAGGATGGTAAAGTGTGACTGCGCACGGGCAGTAGCCAAATAAACTGACCCGATGGTATTCTCCCGCGCACGGGCAAAGGTGAAGCCAGACCCGATAGTAGAGAAAGAGTAATGATGAAGTGTCTGCACACGGGCGGTATCATAACTGGACTCGGGCCGGAAAGAGCCAGTGTGTGTGCGTGGCGTCCTGGACGCCATATCACATCCTAACTCTCAATATTCCTTTCTTTCAGTGTGTTAAGGGTTTAAGGTTATGCATGTCATGTCTTGTCCAACTGGTACTCGGGCCGGAAAGAGCCAGTGCGTGTGCGTGGCGTCCTGGACGCCATATCACATCCTGACTCTCAATATTCCTTTCTTTCAGTGTGTTAAGGGTTTAAGGTTATGCATGTCATGTCTTGTCCAACTGGACTCGGGCCGGAAAGAGCCAGTGCGTGTGTGTGGCGTCCTGGACGCCATATCACATCCTGACTCTCAAAATTCCTTTCTTTCAGTGTGTTTATGCATATCATGTCTTGTCCGACTGGACTCGGGCCGGAAAGAGCCAGTGTGTGTGCGTGGCGTCCTGGACGCCTGCGCACATATCACATCCTGACTCTCAAAATTCCTTTCTTTCAGTGTGTTATGCATATCATGTCTTGTCTGACTGGACTCGGGCCAGAAAGAGCCAGCGTGTGTGCATGGCGTCCAGGACGCCATGCACACATCACGTCCTGACACTCAAAATCCCATCCTTTCAGTGTGTTGTGACTCGGGCTGGAAAGAGCCAGTGTGTGTGCGTGGCGTCCTGGACGCCTGTGCACACATCACGTCCTGACTGTCAAAATCCCATCCTTTCAGTGTGTTATGCATGTCATATCTTGTGTCCAACTGGACTGCATGGGCCAGAAAGAGCCAGTGTGTGCGTGGCATCCTGGACGCCTGCACACATATCACATCCTGACTCTCAAAATTCCTTTCTTTCAGTGTGTTTATGCATATCATGTCTTGTCCAACTGGACTTGGGCCAGAAAGAGCCAGTGTGTGTACATGGCGTCCTGGACGCCTGTGCACACATCACGTCCTGACACTCAAGATCTCATCCTTTTGGTGTGTTGTGACTCGGGCCGGAAAGAGCCAGTGTATGTGCGTGGCGTCCTGGACGCCTGTGCACACATCACGTCCTGACTGTCAAAATCCCATCCTTTCAGTGTGTTATGCATGTCATGTCTTGTGTCCAACTGGACTGCATGGGCCAGAAAGAGCCAGTGTGTGCGTGACATCCTGGACGCCTGCGCACATATCACATCCTGACTTTCGAAATTCCTTTCCTTTAGTGTGTGTTTATGCATGTCATGTCTTGTCCAACTGGACTTGGGCCAGAAAGAGCCAGCGTGTGTACATGGCGTCCTGGACGCCTGTGCACACATCACGTCCTGACACTCAAGATCTCATCCTTTTGGTGTGTTGTGACTCGGGCCGGAAAGAGCCAGTGTATGTGCGTGGCGTCCTGGACGCCTGTGCACACATCACGTCCTGACTGTCAAAATCCCATCCTTTCAGTGTGTTATGCATGTCATGTCTTGTGTCCAACTGGACTGCATGGGCCAGAAAGAGCCAGTATGTGCGTGGCATCCTGGACGCCTGCGCACATATCACATCCTGACTTTCGAAATTCCTTTCCTTTAGTGTGTGTTTATGCATGTCATGTCTTGTCCAACTGGACTTGGGCCAGAAAGAGCCAGCGTGTGTGCATGGCGTCCTGGACGCCTGTGCACACATCACGTCCTGACACTCAAGATCTCATCCTTTCAGTGTGTTGTGACTCGGGCCGGAAAGAGCCAGTGTGTGTGCGTGGCGTCCTGGACGCCTGTGCACACATCACGTCCTGACTGTCAAAATCCCATCCTTTCAGTGTGTTATGCATGTCATATCTTGTGTCCAACTGGACTGCATGGGCCAGAAAGAGCCAGTGTGTGCGTGGCATCCTGGACGCCTGCGCACATATCACATCCTGACTCTCAAAATTCCTTTCCTTTAGTGTGTTTATGCATATCATGTCTTGTCCAACTGGACTTGGGCCAGAAAGAGCCAGTGTGTGTACATGGCGTCCTGGACGCCTGTGCACACACCACGTCCTGACACTCAAGATCTCATCCTTTCGGTGTGTTGTGACTCGGGCCGGAAAGAGCCAGTGTATGTGCGTGGCGTCCTGGACGCCTGTGCACACATCACGTCCTGACTGTCAAAATCCCATCCTTTCAGTGTGTTATGCATGTCATGTCTTGTGTCCAACTGGACTGCATGGGCCAGAAAGAGCCAGTGTGTGCGTGGCATCCTGGATGCCTGCGCACATATCACATCCTGACTCTCAAAATTCCTTTCTTTCAGTGTGTTTATGCATATCATGTCTTGTCCAACTGGACTTGGGCCAGAAAGAGCCAGTGTGTGTACATGGTGTCCTGGACGCCTGTGCACACACCACGTCCTGACACTCAAGATCTCATCCTTTCGGTGTGTTGTGACTCGGGCCGGAAAGAGCCAGTGTATGTGCGTGGCATCCTGGACGCCTGTGCACACATCACGTCCTGACTGTCAAAATCCCATCCTTTCAGTGTGTTATGCATGTCATGTCTTGTGTCCAACTGGACTGCATGGGCCAGAAAGAGCCAGTGTGTGCGTGGCATCCTGGACGCCTGCGCACATATCACATCCTGACTTTCGAAATTCCTTTCCTTTAGTGTGTGTTTATGCATGTCATGCGTGTTATGCATGTGCGCGCAGGCGTCCAGGATGCCACGCACACACGCTGGCTCTTTCCGGACCGTGCAGTCCCGTTGGACACAAGACATGACATGCATACTGTAACTGAAAGAAAGGAACTTTGAGAGTTATGCATGTCTCATGTCCAACTGGACTGCGCGGACTGGTGGCGTCATGGATGCCTGTGCACACATCACATCCTGACTCTCAATATTCCTTTCTTTCAGTGTGTTTATGCATGTCTTGTCTTGTCCAACTGGGCTTGGGCCAGAAAGAGCCAGTGTGTGTGCATGGCATCCTGGATGCCACATCACATCGTGACACTTAAAATACCATCCTTTCAGTGTGTTATGCATGTCATGTCTTGTGTCCAACTGGACTGCACAGGCCGGGACAGAGCCAGTGTATGTGCGTGGCGTCCCGGGTGCCTGTGCACATGTCACATCCTGACTCTCAAATTTCCTTTCTTTCATTGTGTTATGTGTGTCATATCTTGTCCAACTGGACTTGGGCTAGAAAGAGCCAGTGTATGCATGGCATCCTTGATGCCTGTGCACATGCACATGCACATGTCACGTCATGACTCTCAAAATCCCATCCTTTCAGTCACAATTCAGTGTGTTATGCATGTCATATCTTATGTCCAACTGGACTGTGTGGACTGGTGGTGTCCTGGATGCCTGTAACACACATCACGTCCTGACTCTCAGTTGCCACTATTCCGCAAAGTGTTACGTCCCATAAAAGGAAGGTGCCAAGCAAGTCACGTTGTTGGATTCCAAAACGAGAACGTCACTCCAATTAGCGTTCGAAACTCAGATGGGAGAACTTTCCTTTAGTCAGTGTACATAAACTTGTTTTGTTTTTATCGTTAAGTTAACTTATGTTTAAAACAAGAATTTTATTTTATTGTTATTAGCTAACTACTTTACATGGATTTTTCTAAGTCGATCTACTCGCGTGGGGGTGCCCGCCGTTCGTGCGCACAGCCTCGCCCCGGCTTCGCTTCGCCTCGTTCACGACACCCTCGCCATCACTCTCTCACTTTCGCACCCGCGCTCCGATGTGCCCACCCTTCCGTTCATGCGCGGCTCCCCCACCCGGGTTGCGCTCCGCTCCGCCCCGCCTCGCCCGCGCGCGACTCCTCCGCTCTCCGCTCGCGCTCGTCCCTCGTTCCGTGTACCCCCTCGCATGCGTGCGGCCCTCCCCCTTGCAGGCACCTCTTCTCTGGGCGCGGCGTGAAACCCGGGAGGGGCTGGGGTACCACGCGGAGGGGGCTGGGCTGGGCGCACCGACCCTCTTATCCCCGGGGGTACGCGGGCGTGGCGGGGTGCGTAAAAGCCGGAGGAGGGGGGAGGAGGGGGTGGACGCGCCGACCCTCCCCCTTGCGTGCGCGGGCGGCTGGGCTGGCGTGGCCCGCGCCAAGGAGGACTGGGCTGTGCGCGCTGTCCCTCCCCTTGCGCGCGTGGGTGGGGCTGGACACGCCGTCCGTCCTCTTGCGTACGCGGGCAGGGCGGGGCGGGGGTTGGGCTGGCGTGACCCGCGCGGAGGGGGTGGCGCACCGTCCCTCCTCTTGCTATGCGGGCGGGGCGGGGCGGGGCGCGTGGGGCTGGGCAGGCATCGCCTGCGCTGAAGGGGACTGGGGTGGGCATGCTGTCCTCCGTGCGCGGGTAGGGAGGGGCCGGGGCGACGTGGAGAGGTGGGGCGTGCCCCCTTTCCGCACGTACAGGGTGGCGCGGCCAAGGGGGAAGGGGAGGGGCCGGGGCGACGTACCCTCATGCACACCCTTTCCATGCGAACGGGGCGGCGTGGACAGGGGAGCGGCGACGTGTCCTCCTTCCGCGCAGACAAGGCGGATGTTGGAGGGAAGGGAGGGGGGGCGGCGGGCCCGCGCGAATGTGGTGGGTTGGTCAGACACGGGGAAGGGCCCGCCCACCCCTCATCTGCGTGCGAATGGGGCGGCGGCGGTCAATGCGGGGGAAGGAAGGGGCGGGTGCGACTTACCCTCGTGTGCCCCCATTTCACGCGAATAGGGCGGCACGGACAGGGGGCGGCTCCCGTGAGCTCCCTCTCTGCGCGCGAACAGGCCGGCGTGCTGCGTCCACTTTTCGACACGAGTGGGGTAGGCGAGGGGAGGGGAGCGGGAGGAGAGGAGAGGAGGAGAGGAGGGGTGTAGACGGAGGGGTGGGCGTCCTATGCTCACACACCCAATTCTGTACGAATTGGCATGCAACAGGGATAAGTGGGAAGGGTCCATTTACTGTCCAGTTCTGGACCCTGTGGCGGAAGCGAGGCGTGCCTGCCACGTACGCCAACGTGGCAGGCACGTTTTGCTTCTGCCTGTAGGCTCTGCACAGTGCAAAGGGCGTAGGACGCCCACCCCTCCGCCTACACCTCCCTCCTCTCCTCCTCTCCTCTCCTCCCGCTCCCCTCCCCTCGCCTACCCCACTTGCGTCGAAAAGTGGACGCAGTGCGCTGGCCCGTTCACGCGCAGAGAGGGAGCTCACGGGAGCCGCCCCCTGTTGCCTTGTCTCGATTCTGCATTTTGATCACCTCACGTCTCGACTTCCCTATGCCACCATTCCCTTCCTACTTCTTCTCTTCCTACCTTACCTAGCCTTAGGAGTAAGGTTCCCATGTACTTAAAAGGCTGCTAAAGTTCTCTGCTAAATCATCTTGTTTTCCCCCTTTCAACGCTGTTCGCTTGTGTGATTTCTTGAGGTCAGGCCACTTGACAGCACCTGGAATTCCTGCAAGTCTAACAATTGTCAACTCAAGTGTCAACTTCTCCCTCTCTCGCTCTCGTCTGCGGAATCCCTCTCCACCATTGGACTCAAGGGAGCCTCACTCCCTACAATGTCAGTCTGTTCATTGTGCAACAGTGAAAGCATTGGGGTGAAAACATGGGAATAGGTGGTGTGGGCCAGGTTCTCCTCCCCACTGAAAATTGGACTGTCCCAGTCCTCAGAGGATGCATGACTGGGAATGGTGGGAATTAACCACGTGTCTTGTCCACATGTCTTGGTTGGAACCCTTGGGCCAAGTAAAAGAGTAGCCAGAGTGTTGTCACTTGGCACTGGCTTGTATGTTCCTTGTCACTGCACTCCTCACTGTGTTGCTTGTTGCTTGTAGCTGATGGAAAGCAATTGCAGTGCGGTTCTGCAGGCTGATGCAGAGGGGGGGGGGGGTCAGGAAAGCTTTGGGGGATCACGGCAGACTTCTCATTGCATGTGGGGCATGAGAATATGCAACACTGACTGAGGAGGCCTGGGCCCTGGGTATACCAAGACGAGCACTGGTGGGGGCTACATGATTTTGAACGGGGGTGGTGGGGACACTGGGAAGGTTGCTGGCCTGTGTATGGAGTAGTTGGCTCAGTTATGTGCTCTCCATCCACAGTGGGGCTGTGGTCCTCAAAGAAGTAAGTGCTTGTTTTCTCTAAGCTTTGTCTGTTGATAAGTGACTGGTGACCTGTGTGCACTTAGCGGCTCAATGGACATATCAGATATGGACTGCTGTAGATAAGACCTATGTAGATTAGATATATGATCTTTACAATCTCGGACTTTTTCTTATCTATGACATCCTTGATGACATCATGTACAATGACCTCATATGGACTCCTCTGGACTATCCATTGTACTGTGTCTTTGTACTCATTCCTTTGTTCTATCTTTATTGTGATGTCACTATGTGTTAGGATTCAGTGAGAGAATATCCCGAGTAGGGATGCGAGGATTGTGGTAGAGATGAGATGGAGAGTTATGGAGTAGGGCTTATGCTCCTATCTCCGCGGTACTGGTGATTATCCAGTTATTCTACGGTAATTTAACGATTATCTAATTATGTGGTCTGGCCTCGGGTTGTCTGGGGTTGTCCATTCCGGCAACGTTCTGGGCTCAATCCCAACACTATGATATCATCTTGGCCTGGACTCTTATTGTTCTTTCTGACCCACCTTGTATTCTGGGTCTTATTCTTTGTGCCTTGTTCTCCATTTTGCACACTCCTTTTGTCCTGTATGTAGAACAATGCTCCTTGTATTCTGTGACTATGCAGCCTGACTGCTGTCTCACCTACCTGGAATGTTGGTGAGGGGTAACCTCTGAAAGAAGCACTGAGTACACACAGACACACCAGTGTTGTGCTGGTATGGTCCCCAGCTGACGAAGAGCTGGAGGTGCAGACAGTGGCACACCTCAAAGCAACCGAGGCATGCTGATGCACCCCCCCAGGAGGGGTCAAACACATACAATTGGTGGCCTTCCAGAAGGACCGCACGAGGCAAAAGGCCTACCAGGAGTGGGCTACAGAGTGGGAGAAGAGGCAGGGGGATATCTGAGCAGGGCGCAGGACCACTAGCTTTGCGGACAAATTCACGCTCACCAAACCACCAGACGGGGACAACCACCCCCTCTGGCTGGCCGCAACGGAATGCGAGAGAGACGACAAGGGGAAGAAGACAAACAAAGCCCTCTTCTCAAGGCACACCACCTCCACAGCCTTCCAGGCCACAGTAGACCATGCCTTCATGAGCTCATACGCCACCCACTTTAGACCGGCGGACCCACCAGAATCATTGTGATGCCCATGCGGGGAACCACTTCGCACCAGCGCCCACATGCTATACCACTGCCAGCGATTCTATTTTGAGCGACACACTTTCGGAGTAGTAGTAGTCAAATACGGCCACACCATCCCTTATGACAAACTCCTGTCCTCCCACAAGAAAAATGCCCTCCACTTCTTAACCTTCTTGCAGGAGACCCACGCACTCACAGCAGGACAATTGCCCCCTGCAGGCGATTAATGGTGAGGTTAAATAATGAGGAAACTTGAAGGAAAAGATGAGAAGATGAGAAGAGACATGCCACAGTTTTGCCCTGATTTGCCTTGAGACTGCCCTCTGACTGCTGACATCCCAGTGGTAGCATCTGCGTGCACACCCGAAGTCCCTTGGTGGGATTGGCAAGCCAAAGAGGAACCGTTCACACAGGAACGGATATGGGCAGCAATAACTGCCTTAGAGGAAGAGGGCATGTATGCCCGACATGCGGTGAGCGAACAATCCCCTCCCCCCGATAATCACTATCAGGAACCTTGGGAATAGGACCTGAAGATTGGCTATCACGTGACCTGCCTAGACTCGACCAGATGAGCCTGGATGAGCTTGTGCCTGGACTTCTGCCTCATGTTTAAAGGATTCGCATGTGATTACTGGTGCTGACTGATTGTGACTCATACTCAATGACTGACTCTGACTCATGCCCTTGAGCTCTTAAAGCCATTGGCCACTCATATTAGGATTTGTGGCTGTGTACTCACGTGCTCAAAACAGGTACTCGTGCCACAAGTATGAGTTTCAACTGGAAAAATTGGCAAGTACTCGCACTGATGAGTACTTGTGCCGACGAGTACAAGTCGCTCTTCGGACATTTCTGACGAGTACTCATACTTGTGAGTATAAGGCTTATTGGAAATGCACACTGGGTGGGGTCATATACAGCAGCTTTTGAATATATGAATGTAGCTTTCATGATGATCTGCAGGTCTTCCTCTGATCTCTGATATCCTGTCTGCAGTTAATAGTCATGTGACTGAAGAGTGTAACACAGTGTATGATTTCTATCATGTAGTACTGTAATTTTAAGTTGAAGGGCTATACTGTACAGCATGGCTCACTCGCGTTGCTCGCTCCCCGCTGTACAGTATAGCCCTTCAACTTAAAATTACAGTACTACATGATAGAAATCATACACTGTGTTACACTCTTCAGTCACATGACTATTAACTGCAGACAGGATATCAGAGATCAGAGGAAGACCTGCAGATCATCATGAAAGCTACATTCATATATTCAAAAGCTGCTGTATATGACCCCACCCAGTGTGCATTTCCAATAAGCCGTATAAACCCTAAAATATGGTTAATAAATAACAAATATAAACCCTATTTTAGGGTTTGTAGATAAGAAAGTGCTTGTGAGACACAGGGAAAGATTTATGCCACAGTGCTGTGCACATGTTATGTATATTATGTGATGCAGCACAGGCACACCAGGCTGTGGTGAGGTCGGGGTGTGTGGAGGCGTCCTGGACGCCTCCTTTCAGTGTGACCCTAAAGTTTGGTTGCATTTGGATGAGTATGCAAGCACGCATACACAAAACACTTCTTGGTTTGTTGGAATGGTATTTGATGCACGCGTGCATGGGATCTAATCTGATCAATATGAGATCTAAATGCCATGCTCACACAGGGGAGTCCTAGACGCCATTACATGCACAAGGTGTGCAGTCACATAATTGTGCCACAGTGTGCTGTGTGCTGAATATATATTACATGATGCAGCACACTGGCACACCGGGCCGTGGTAAGGTCGGAGTGTGTGGGGGCGTCCTGGACGCCTCCTTTCAGTGTGATCCTCAAGTTTGGTTGCATTTGGATGAGTATTCAAGCACGCATACACAAAACACTTCTTGGCTTGTTGGAATGGTATTTGATGCACGCGTGCATGGAATCTGATCTGATCAATGTGAGATCCGAATGCCATGCTCACACAGGGGAGTCCTAGACGCCATTATATGCACAAGGTGTGCGGTCGCATAATTATGCCATAGTGTGCTGGGTGCTGGGGCATCCAGGATGCCCATTCTCAATGTGTGTAGGAATGCACCCTACCACTAGTAGGTCACCCTAGGTCCACCCCTAGGTTCACCCCTAGGGGTACTGCAAAGTGCCTCATAACAAGTCAACGCACTTAAGAATATATATCCGGAATTAGATCCGGCAGCAATGCCGCTTCTGCCTAGGTTCTCCCACAATCTTGGAGAGGGGCGTGTCTTGTTGCGACCAAGGGACAGGTTTGCTACAAGTATCTCTGGGCCAGGAGGGAATGTACTTTTCCGATTATTCAACACCTCGAAGATTAGGCGATGGGGTAGACTTTGTCTGCCCAATGGACAAGTCGCACGAAGTCTCTGGTGTGAGAGTAAACGAGTGTGCAGTAAGGTACGGGTGACTCGAAACATCAAGGTATGTCCTACGTCCGGGATAATCTATTCCTCTCAGCTCAAAATACACGAAGATAGAATTGAATGGGCAAATTGAATATGCCGAAGTCCAATTTTATTTCCTTCATTTCACCACCGACAACCCAGACGATGTGCCTCTTCCCTATGCTCTGGTTTCCGTATATTCACGCCCAGTCCGAGAAATACTTCTCGAGTCTTTGTATACCTTATGGGCGTGTCGGTATCGTGGTGACAACGACCTTCGAGTTATTGATCTGTCAAGCATCATGGGATGTGTCTCGATGCAGCAATTACCCCCATCACCAACTGATTCTGAAAGTGGGCTTTGGTTTGTTGTAGAGAAGTCGGGATTGGAGGACGCCGAGCTGACTGGTTTTGAGGAGACCTTGGATGGTGAACAGGGTCATGGTGGCGAAGCTAGTACAATTCCGGATTAGCTACTTCTGAAACTGAGAGAGTTCCACCCAAGACTGGGACCCAATGTGAGCACGTTTGCAAGATGTCGATGCGTCGAACAACTGGATTGAGGTGCAGGCAGGTTCGACTTGCGAGCTTCTGTGTGCCATTTGAATAGGTCGAACCTCAATAAATCACACAAAATAAGGGTGAGGGAAGTACGGTGTTCTGTATTCAGCACAGAGGGGGGTTGACTACGTTGGAGTGCTGAGATCGACATGTGGATTGACATGTGGGGATCGACATGTGGGGGCATTCCATTTTTGGAAGGTGCATCATGCAGCTGACGTCACATCAATGAGCAGAGGACGCGGACGCGAACACACAAGTCAAGTTATTCCCACTTTCCTCTCATCCACAATGAGTGGCCTAAATGGCCACTATCCTGACTCTTTTTTCAATGACGACTACAACAATCCGTATGGAAATAGTAGCCATTATGAACACATGCTGTCAAATCCCCCTCAACATGTTGATGTACGTCTCATCTAATCGACTGTAATAATTGCGTTGTGTTGATTTAAATTTCAGCCAATTTCTTCTCTTTCTGGGCCATTCTCGTCTATATCCAAAGCGATCACTTGTGCCTCTCACGAAGTTTTGATTCGTTGTGGCAACGCTGCATACATGTCCATGCACGCTCAATTTCTCCAAGCAAAGTGTGAACTGGAGGCAGAGAGGCACGTCGTTATATATTTTTAACTGCATATATGCTGATTATTTCGCCATCAGAAATACCGCTACACGCCTCCAGGACGTCATCAACACCCTCGCAGCTTCTCGTACTATGCCCGCAACACCTCAAAATATCCCAAGAGATGCAAAACCCGAGACACTTAACATCGCCGACGCACCAGAAATGCTCGAAGAGGATGACTATCCTGATGTCCCGTATTGGCACAAGTCAGATTGGGCAGACTACTGTGAACGGCAGAAGGATCGTGGGAAGTCCATTCACAAACTGGGGTTCCTTACCAACAAGGATGGCGACCCCGTTGTGGAGTCTCGTGTCAGGGAATTTATGACCTATGCAAAGCGATCCTGGAACGAACTCTACCGTCACCGCCTTGACCTCCCTTCCTGGACAAAGAAGACCCTGGCACCAGCGACTTTTTTCGCACATGAGATGAAGGTACAATTCTCAGAGTTTCGTTACTGTGATGGCAACTGGAAGGCGGAGCGGTTTGCAATCATCAAGTATCCGGATTGGTGCTGGGATGCTCGAGAGTCAGGGCGCCTTACTCGTGCGCTCCTCTCGTTTTCTTTTCCCTATCCAAGTTACTAATATGTCCAAGGTATTCGGCCTTCCAAGCACAAGGCTAACGAAGACAACGGAAAGAAAGAAGATCGCAAGCGGAAGAAGGCGAAGACAAAGGCAGCCGCACCCCCACCTGGCGTACAGGTGATTGACTTGGACAACGACCCTTCAGCTGGGTCCACACCCACCCATCCGACCCCACCTGCCACTAGCATTCCCGCTACAATCTCACGACGCGCTTCGCCCGCACTGACTGAACCAGTGCCGCTGCGTCCTCCAACTCCACCCAGTATCTTACCCACGCCGACCAACCCAGCGTCACTGTCCCATCCAACACCGCAAGTTTGTGGTGCTTCACTTGCGCTAACCGAACCAGTGGCACCACGCCCTTCAACTCCACAAGATACTTCGCTTTCCAGCGCGCTGACCAAACAGTCCGAACCAGCACCACCATGCCCTCCAACTCGGGAGGGTGCTCCACGTGCGCCGACTGAACCAGCAACTCTGCGCTCTCCGGTTCAGAGTCAACTCGACCTGCCAGTTGCTGGAATAGCCGGGGTCCCTGCAACCTCCGCACCTGCACAGGTCTGCCCTACCCAACCATCTTCAGATTCGCCCACCGCACCCAGTGTTTCCCTTGCCTTGGAAGCGACTTCACCACCCCCCGCAAGACCCCACGTCAATACAACTCCCCAGTTGTCGGGGGCAGCTGAGGGACGATCTGGACGACGCCGTGTAAGTTATTCCTTCATCAGAAGTTGGCATATACCGACTGATTTGTTGTATTTCTCACAGGTGAACCCATTGTACGTGTCCACTTGTGTTCTCAATTGCACGATGGCTAACTACGATTTACAGGGCTGGCATTTCGATCCCCAAACCGTCATTTCAAGTCCCTGCCAAGGAGCTGGATGCCGCGTCGTCTTTGGTTGCAATGTCTACCTCGAGAAGTTCGAAGTCCGAAAAGCTCATGGTTGCAGCTCCCAACCTCCTAACAGCACGGTACGAGATCACTCCTGCCGTTCATCCACTTTCTGACGTTCCCCCTCTGCTAGCAACCTTTTCGCGTGCGACTACCTTAAAGAACATCCCCTGACAAAGTCCAGCTTCAAAGCTGTGTGGGACCATCTCGACTCTGAAACGAAGAAGGTATGTGTGCGTCTTATGAGATGCCGAAAACTCACTCAGAAGTCACGCCAGAAATACGAGGCTCTCAGCAAGGAAAGAAAGTTGGCCACCCGCGTCGCCTCTGCAGCAACACCTAGTGTTTTGAGGTCTGGTCCATAGGACCGGAAAAAGACCGGGACCCAACTGGACCGGACCGTTGTAGGACCGGACCACCGGTCCCGGTTGCATCCATTTTCATTGGCCTTCGGTTCCGGTCCTTAATCTCCACACTAGATATGTCAACCGGAAAAAAACTGGTTTGAAACCGGTTTTTTTAGCAACTGCTTGTCATTATTTTTGAGCTTTAATAATACTACAGGTCGACTTTGAGAATGACAAATCGCTGACAGCTCGCTACTACGCTCGCTAACTACGCGTTCCCCTCTGCACTTACCACTCCATGCCC
>JAKELH010000648.1:0-40867 GCA_021525015.1 Lactarius pseudohatsudake | reverse complement strand
TTCTGCGCGCAGTTCACATGACCAAGGACGCCGCTATGTTTACCGAAGACACCTCCCAGAGGAACATCCTGGGGTTGTATTGCCGTCACTTAGTACAGCTCCAGTTGCGCGCAGACGAGGCGTCAACTTGGAGGGTCGGAACTCTCGCCAGAATTCTATCGTCCGTCGCAGTAGCTGAATGTCGGGTCAAGTCGGGTGGAGTTTGCGTACTGGGTTACGAGACTAGCTAGTTTGTTTCTGTGTCCACAGTGGAGCTCTTGGCATGTTGTAGGGTCGACGAGCACGCGATGGAGCGGGTGAGCCTTGTGGGGCACAAACTAATATGCCACCAGCACTACTGCATTCAGCCTGTCATAGTTTACTGCCTTCTGTTACGTTACGTAGTGGCTCAGTTCTGTGAATGGGGTATCTGATTTCAAAATCATGCATTTGTCAACGTCTCAAACGGTTCAACTCAGCTTGTAACTCAGGCAGGTCTGGTCGCTACTAAGGCAACCCTTGCTACCTTTCCTCGTGTTAATGGTACTGATGCCCCTTCCCATCACGGCCCCAACGTCAGCTACTTGATCTCGGCGCTTGTGACGGCTCTTCCTCCACTGCACACTGTCGCCGCCGGCTTCCTTTCACACTTTAAAGATCAAACTGTAGCCAGAAGATAGCATATCGCAATTGTTGGAATATTGGCTATTCACATTATGATTACGCACGTGTCTATCTTTGTGAGTCGCCGCTTCGCTCCTACTAGGAAGGATTTCGTGCGGCGCTGGTGGGAGAGGCGAGAGAGGAGACGACGGCGCGCGGCACGAAAGGTCAGAGCAATGCGGCTCGGCTTAGGCGTATTTCGAGAACGTAGTTCTGGGCGGCAGGCGATGCGGGTATTTAGGAAACGTGTAACGGCTCGAAAGATGTGAAGGAGACAGAGAGCGGGTGAAAGCGCGAAGCGCTTCAATTTCTCGATCGAAAATGAGGGCCTTCGTTGCCGAGGCGAGGTCGCGACGGGTGGGACGCTCCGAGCGACCAGATGAGCGTCGGCAGACACAACGACGCCATCGATCCCAGAGTAAAAGGGCGTGGCGGCGGCGGTTTTCTAGAGCGGTGGCAAAGATGCGTCACGCGTCACGTGCTCTGCCTCAGACCGGGCCAGTCCCGTGCCTCCTTTTCTGGCAAAAAAAGAATCGATGGCATCCCTTGCACGGACATTCTCCTGACGGCCAACCCCTTCGTCTCCCTGCCCGCAAAAGACCAGCCCCTCGTCAAGCTGACAGACTTTGGGTTCTCGCGCAAGATCGACCCAGACGACCCATGGCTCAGCACGCGTTGCGGCTCTGAATCCTACGCAGCACCAGAACTGCTCGTAGCGGCCCATAGCATCACCACCGACGCCGAGTCTCCTTCCTCTCGCTCTCGCCCGTGCCATCCGACGCTCGGCAGCACCAACCCACACTCTCACCCGCATCCAAGCAGCCTCGCACACGCACGCCCGGCACGTCCGACGCGCGAGACGGACGCGCGGGCGCTTGGCGTCGTGCTCTTCGCGCTCGCGACGCGCGCGCTGCCGTTCGATGCGCCCCTCATGCTCGACGCCCCCCGCGGACGCGTATCTAGAGCGTGCGCGCAGACGCTGGGTCCTGCGTCGTGCGCGGGGAGTGGGCTCGGCCTGCTGCTGTTCCCGCGGGCGAGAAGGGAGCGCGGCGCGCAGTTCGTGTCTTGCGGGCGTGCGGGACGTGGCGCGGTTGCTGGTTTGTGATCTGCGCCGACGGGCACGCGTTGGTGCGCTTTGGGACGAACCGTGGATGAGGCGCGGCGGCTGTGGTGCCTGAGTTGTGCCGCGCCGGCGTCTAATTCGGGTAACCAATCCAACCTACTGCAAAACAAAGACAAGCGATACCGTCATGCATCTCCGCGATAATTCGTTCGTGTCCATCTACCTGTCAACAAGCGCGCCACCCAGATCTTAGTGTAAACCAAACAATTTTTTAGAACACTCACAACCAACGAAGTCTATGAGCGGCTTACGGCGTTGACGCAGAAATAGGCTGCATACTATAGATTTTTCGTGTTTGATACGTTCTCCAGCTCGGCATTACAGTAACTTGTTTGTTTGTTTGTTCCTGTGCAGAATGTAATTTGGTGTCTTGTGCTCCGTCGTTGTGTTGTGGTGGTTTCGACCGCGACAAGGTTTCCTTTTTCTTTTTTGAAACCATTCATATCCTGGCTTGCAGGCCATAGACCCAGACTGCCGGTCGCAACACGACAGGCCCGCCGTTGCAGGCGGGTTGTAGCGTTTAGGCGTTGTTGCGTATATTCATCGATCATGACATCGGATGCCAAGAGTTTCTTCTCCCACCCTTCTCCAGTCGGGTTTGGGATCGCGTTCCGCTAACCTGTAGAAAGTTTAGCGAGCGACGGGCATTTTTGGAGTGGCAAATGGGGTAGCAAGGGATCCTTATTCCATCCTGGAAAGGTGTCTCGCAGGTAGTGTGTGGTGGGGACAGTCATAAAGTATGTGGTTGTCAGTCTTACCGTGACGAGGTGTCCTCGGAAAGAGGAGGAAGCCCACTGGTACCTATCGCCATGCCTCACTGAAGCGCCTCCTACCTCGGCCCCATTTTCCCACTCCACAGTTTGCACCAAATTTGGTTCACGGCGACTGCATCTCCTCTCTGCCACTACCACCTCTTCACGAACGCACCACTTTTCCCTGACCAAAAGAGGCAAGACACCTGTCTTACTATTTACCCTGGCACATCATGACATTCTCTTTTGGCATAAGCTGCCGACCTATTCCCTAACAAGCCCACTGCGGGCGCTTGCTTGGGGCGCCTGCATAGAACCCTTATCCATATCGATATCTACAAAATCTAAAAATGGTATCACCGTTCGGGGCCGGTTCGGAAACTGTAAGTTGGTTGGCACATCGCTGTGGCGCTCTCGTTCCCATGGGGCCCGTCTGTCTCAAGCTGCTGCTAACTTAGTGTTCCCTTATACTATTGGTCGCCTGTACACAGAGGCTGTCCAAGCGAACAAGGTGAAAGTAACAAACAACAGCACCGCACAGCACAGCAATTCGACTCGGCACTTGAGGCCTCCGGCCTTCAGGACTTGCCGTGGAGCATTGGTAGGAAGTTCCGGGGCCAATAGGACTGTACCGCCTGTACCGTACATATAAGCGCACAACAGCTCACGAAAGGTGAGGGCATCGCGGCACCACTTCACCTGAAAATGCCACCTGTCTGAAGAGCCTGAGGGTCCCCACCCCCATAATCGTTCCGGAACTGAACTTCGGGGGTGGGGGGCTAGTCAGTATCGGGGGACACGGTGTCATGGCCTGGGTATGTCTGGTCTGGTCCTCAGGCTGAGCAACCATAAGGATGCACGGGTCGCGAACCACTCCAGTATTACTTTTTTTTTTGATCCATATTTATACCACTCCAGTAGTACCCACCCTTAATTGGGCTGAACTGCCGGATTTAAGGTGGGTTATGATTTATGTTTCGAAGCTCGAGTTTAGACCATGAAGGGCCCGGGCTTGTTTATGAACCTAGTGGGCGCGTCTGCTAATTATTACCATCTTCGGCCGCTGATTCTCCCACCCACTATCGAGCCAAAGCATCTGATTTTTCTTCTTCTTTTGGGGATGTAACCATGTGTTTGAGTTACTCCTCGGGGCTTAACTCCGGAGGCCTGGGCTTTATCTGTGGTATCAGGACTCTTCGCGACGAGCCAAACCCACGGACCCTAAGTAGGATCATGCGACTCATCATTGGCATCAGACTCAAAGTTTATGAGGGCACACCTTCCTGCGACGTACTGACGGCAGGACTGTGTCGGATAAAACCCAGCAAGAATAGACAAGAAAATGTGGCATCTCCCCGTTCTCAGCGCTTTCATCTCTCATTGGCCGAAGTTCTCATTGCTTTGAAGATCATGGACCAACATCGACATTCACCGCAACCAACTGTCCAATATTCTTGGGACTCCGTCCATGTCAGTGACTCAGGATTTTCCACACAGCTACGGAGTTTTCTCGTGCCAGACCAAGTGCCAGACGCAGGCATATTCCATGAGATTTGGGGCAGCTCACCACTTCTGTCAACGAGTCAACAACATGGAAACGGCTATTGCCCTCCAATTGTTAGTCAAGTGGGTCCACTATTCACGTAGGTTAGCGGGGTATTGAATATCTCGAAGTCAACACAGGTGGACGCGATGGCGAACATCTATACTCCCGTAGTTGTGGGTTCCTCGAATCACCAACCTTCACCGACATTCTCCCAGTTAGACGAGGTCCGTACAACATGCGTACTTGGGATACCATTGAATGTCATGACAAATGTCTGAACATCAGATATATCAGACTTCAGTGGATGATAACACACCTCAACGACCATTCATGGCTCTATCGTCCTTCCCAGATGTTTTTCCTGGACCTCAAACGCGAGTCGAAATGCTTGATGCCCGATTTGCGGTGCAGGTGGACTCTGTGGGTGATGGGTCCCAGAGGAACCAACACTTTGATAGCGATACGTTTCAAACCGGTGAGTTGATTGTCACCGCAACATACCATGGCTGATCAAACCTGGCATTCTCAGGGTGGCTCTCTCCCCCTTTCGCAGACGACCAGATGTCGAACGAATTCCAGATCATCACAGACGTCGTGGCCAACTCCAGTGACCATGAGCGCTATAGGACAGAGACACAAATTCCGATGACGCCGTTTGGTGCAAAGCCGTTGCCAGATGGTTTCTATCCACCGGCATCCTCGAAGAACTCGACAAGCGGTTCCACGAGGCTTCGCACGAGGTCTCAAGAAACAATTCGAATTCGCCAACACCATAACAAGGGCGAATACCTAGGTGAGCCACGCTGTCATACTTGTTCTTTTTTTTCGTCTACGATATGCTATCGGATAAGCAGCTGACCCGGGCCTAGTACCTTTTGCCCTAGCACCCCCTTCTCAATTATGTACGCCACAGGACCGAGGCATGAGGGTAGACAAGGACGGCCAAGGAACAGTACAATTGCCGTTCCTGTTGGGTTGTCTTTGCTCAGCGCCAAAGTCTTTCAAGGCACCACAAGGATAAGCACGAGCCCAAGAATCAGTGTAGCTTCTGCACGGAGTTTACATGGTCCAAGGACGCCATTATGTTTACCGGAGGCATCTCCAAGAGGAACACCGTGACGTTGTATTGTCGCCAGTTACTAATAACGCGTAAGTGAAACGTGTCGGTCTCGCAATGTGTTTGGTCTACCGGTTTCATACGATACAGAACCAGAATTCTCTCGTCCATTCTGGTACTTGATTCCCCCGTCACTTTCATTACACAGAGGTGGGTACTGGTACGACTGCATTCGGTCTGCTGTATTTCACTGGCATTTCACTTTTCCTTCTGTACGTTCGTTCGTGTCACATTGTCCAGATGATGCTGGAGATGGCCATGCTGCAGTGTATCTCTTTACAGTACGCTTCAGGGCTGTTCTCCGTTCGAAGTGGTTCTTTTGAAAATCAATCAGTGGTTATTCCCCTCCCTCGTCTTCTAGTATCGTAGGCTGGTGTATTCTATTCCGTAGACTTCAGCAGTTGGTCTAGTGGTTCATGCACCGCTCATGGCCATCCGACCCCCGCAAGGCAACCGACGTGCGCACAAAACTCGATTCTTGGCTCATGCCCACGCAGCTCGTCGGAGATCTTAGTCTTTATTTGGGAACGACGCACGGATGCGTCGAGTGGGCACACTGCGAACGCGAGACGAGTATAGACAAGACAAACAGACTCTGAGTATGCCATCAAGGACCTGACGCGCAAAGTCGGCGCATAGTAGACCGGTGAGCGCTTGCCATAATGGGGTGCTGGCTCTGCTTAGGACCACTGGCAATGATTCTAAGTCACATGCGACAGGTTGCGAGTCTAGCCAGCGTGAAGCTCCTCGTCCCGGCTACACACCCAGATGCAGAACTGGACAGATGCGTCCTGAGAGTGGGGCATCGCACCTGTGAAATACTACCACCCTTGAATGCCACATTTGTCATTGCAGTCCCCTCGCAACTAGTCTGCACTCTAGGTCGAGAGAGGGGGGGGCGTGTGCTATATCACTTTGGCTAAATTAGTTGACACGGCAAATGTAAATGCCCCCAGGGGACGACACCTGCAGAGCAGGCCTACTCTACGCTGCCCCTGTGGTCTGATTGGGTCTCCGGGTCAACATCGGACTCTGGGTCCCTCAGACCAGTACACATTGGGTTCTTGTCTTGAATGACGACGTGACAACGCAGTGCTGGCAATTGAGTGCTGGCGACAAATGCTGCGAAATCGATCTCGTTGCAGAGTGAGAAAACACCGAGCTCGCGGACAGTCATACTCGTTCATATGATGCGGGTGATATGATGCTAGATCTTGGTCATATTTGGCGCGAACCTGGACCCGTGTGGGCCAGAATGATGACGAGGATGACGAAGAAGAAGCCGAAACGACTCGAGTAAATCAGAGCATTGATGAGCGCTGAATAAGCATTACTCTACTGTATCAGGTTGCCACACCATTCGTTCTCTGACCTGTGGACAAATCTGAGTCCGCGGCTTACTGTAGACTCGGACGTACGCACCCACGTAACCTAACGACCTGGACTTTGTATTTCTTCGTTCCCACCTAGCTTACAAGACGGATAATAACTAATTAGTTGTTCGTGACCAACAAGTCGATCGTCTTTGCGAGTCGCTGTTTCAGCTCTTACGATTGGAGTTCCGTGCTGCGCTGGGCTGAGCATAAGGGGAGGTATGGAGGCGCGCCGCACGAACGAGACGGGGAAGTGCACAGAGGATGGGCGAAAGCGCGAAGCGCTTCTCGATCGAAAATGAGAGTTCTTGTGGCCGAGGCGAGGTCGCGACGGGGGCCTCCCGGAGCGACTGGATGAGTGTCGGTGAACACAATGGACCTCATCATCGATCCTTTCATACAATAGGGCGTGGCGGGCGGGTTAAAAGAAAGTAATCCCGGTTTTTCAGACCAGTTGGAAAGGTGGGCGGACAGAGGAATGAGCACGTGCCCGCTTCGCGCTCAATCTAAGGCACCCGGGCTGCTCGTTCCTCGCTCTGCTGTTTTGGATCCGGTGACTCGGACTCGGATGGCTATACTCCAAACTGGCCCCGATCCTTCACACCCATCATCGCGTCGGAAAACAAAAATGAAGGCATCATTCACTGTTTGCGTGCATCACTAAAGCCACTGACATTGTTGTCGCAGCCTCGTGCACAAGATTTGACCCACTCTGGCAGACGACCTACCATATTTCTAAGCACGCGATGTAACTCCGAGACGGTATGCAACACCCGAGTTGCTCATAGCAGCGCACACCGCCAACCAAAACTCCTCTCCTCTCTATCTGGCGTGCTATCTGGCACCCATGCTACCACCCACTCAGCTGCCTCTGCACAAGCACATGCCTCCCCAGATGCCACGATCCCGCAGACGAGGCCGCGCTTACGAACGCCAGGTACTTTCTACAAGCGGGAGCTGGTCATGTCGGCGTTCGGAGTTGCGTTCGACCTACCATTTCGCGCCGCCCGCCGACGCGGAGGGTGAGCGCCCGCGGGTGCTGGACCCTGCACGCCGTGTGCGAGGAGTGGGCCTGGCCCCTCAAGAGATAAGAGAATCCCCTCTTGGCGCTCTGTTAGCGGAGATGAAGTTTGTGAGAGCTTGTACTGGTACCTAGAATCACCTCCGGTGACTCCACTCGCCCACAGGATACTGTAAGGAACAGGGCACAAGCAAACGTGCCAAGTGTATCAGACGCCCATGATGGTCAGTTCGAGAACACCACATACCTTGTGATTCGGGTTGTGCCTCTGAGTCACGCCCGGTGTCTTCAGCGTCTTCAGTGCTCACGACAAGAACGATCTGGGCTAATTCAAATCTTTCGAGTGCATTTTCAAACCGGGATTCTAGTTTGGTGCTCTTTTCAATAATGTATCCATTTCTTATATTGTTTTTTGCTGTTGTCGACGATGCCCCTTTTTTTAATCAATCTGTGTTCTCTCACGTTTCTGCCGCCACCCTCGTTCATTCACAAGAACGATCGGTTTCATCCCATCAACTATCATCGTCATCATATCATGCTTATG
Organism: Lactarius pseudohatsudake; assembly: GCA_021525015.1. NCBI lineage: Eukaryota > Fungi > Basidiomycota > Agaricomycetes > Russulales > Russulaceae > Lactarius > Lactarius pseudohatsudake. The sequence goes on along the minus strand of JAKELH010000648.1, from coordinate 32,749 downwards.
ACAATATGGTTCTCCCCTCCTCACCGTGATCGTCCGTGATATAGGAAAATCTAAAGCGGTCGCCCCCTGATGTTGAGCATATTACATCCACGACACAGAGCAGAGAGAAAAATCGTTTCAGTGGGAAAAGAGCCTATTGCTTTGGAATTTTCTGTACCAGTATAATCACAATCATTAATCATCGACGATTCGGCCTTTCGGGCCCTCCTTCCCTCAGGCTTATAGCAGAGTAACCGCAAAGCGCCCGCCATTCAAGCAGTCACCGGTCACTGGTGACAACTCGCCGGCATCTTGGTCACCGCAGGTGCCTTCGTTCTTACCAACGCCACTTTCAGTCCGGGCTCTTCCTGACTTTCCGGCGGCGGTTCGCGACCAAATGCAATGCCATCCTTGCGCCACCCCTTATTTTTAATCGTCGCTCAATGCTGAAGTCAGCTGAGTGGTTCGACCTATGATGCCTAAGTTGTCGCGCCATCGTCCTGGACTTTATTGTATGGCTAATTCATTCCTTCATTGTCTGCCTTTATCTAGGGCTTCTTCGCGCCCAGAATTCCCTTCAATGCGTGTGCACACGTGCGTGGCTTGCTCTTATCAGTCTTGCGCTGTGGACGCGTGTAGTAGTCTACCCTCTACCGTAGGGTTTGGTAAGGCCTCAACAATGAGTTGGACCTAGCTTTAGTGTCATCCCATCTGACTGATAACGCAGGAAAGCGAAGAAAAGCCATTATTGAGTCAATGACGATATCATTCGCCTTAGAGAGGCTGTGACCCATGCATTGAGTCTGTCTCAATGTGGTCATTACTACTGTCACATTTCAAGAACCATGCTACGACAGGCGCAATACCCATGTAGTGGCTCACGTCTGAAACAAAGCGAATGAAGTTCGAACGATGGGAAGGGGTACAAATGAAACCTGATCAAATTTGTGCCTTTAGGCTTTATTGTTTAGTTATGGGCCGGGAAACTCACCGGTCTGCGGTCTGCCGGTAACCTGTACTCAGAAGGTGAAATTACATGGGCGTTCCAGAACAAATATGTGGCCTGTTACAACTGCAGTCGACGCGCCGTCATGGCTTCTGTTCCTCCAATGGCTGCTATCGAGCGCTCGGATCTACTAGCTCAGACCTGAGACTGACATTTGGAATGTTATTTTGAAATAGGCGACTGGCATGCAAATCCCGGAAATATGAATATGCCGAAAGTACCGCGCTTTGACCCAAAGGACAGGACAGGCGCCGCCACTCAGTATATCTGGTCACCGGACATGATGATTTTCCTAGTAGGCCCGCGATAGTCGATTACCCAAAGCTGGACCCCGAACTTCTGCCGGAGAAACCGATATCCAGCACCGCCTGCAGAAGGCCAGCTGTATCAAGTGCCCGTAAACTTCCTCCCACGATCCGATAAACCGGTCGGGTTTCTCGTGGTCGTGCCAATGCAGGACCTCATGCCAGTGCCTCGGGGTCTCCAGCGCTCGAAAACTAGTACGTGGGAAGTGAGAGCTACCTGTGCCAACTACCAGGTCTCGGTGTGGGCGCTCCAGGTTTTGTCATCTAGGCGTGTCTGCGCGAGCTGAGTACCTCTCCGTGCTCATCACTGCATAAAATGAAAACCAAGGAGAATAGAACCACCCCAGAGGTCGTAGCCCTTTTCATCTATCTGGTGTGCCGCAGCACTTGCCCTAGCAAATCATGGAGCAACATCACCGCTCACCACTGTCACAAGCAACCCTCCAATGTTCCCCCGGGTCTTCATGGGACTTTGTCCTCATTGGAGGCCCAGGGTTTTCCACACAACTGCGGGGTATTCTCGTCCCAGACGCCGGAATCGTCCCCAGAAATGGATGGAATAGCTCACCATTTCCGTCAATGACGCATCAGGATAAAAATGGGCTCTACCCTCCAACAGTTGGCGAAGTGAGTATTCATGTGGGTCAACGATGTTAAACACTTGACACCCACACAGACAGACACGACAATGAATTCATATATTCCCCTGTTTGGGCCTTCCCCGGATCACCACCCAACATCCTCCCAGTCAGACGAGGTCCGTCCAACATACGTACTCAGGATACTATCGAGTTTCATAAACACTGTCCGGATATCAGAGGACTCAGACCTCAGTGGATAACGCACACCAACAGCCAATCATGGCTCTATGTTCCCTCCAAGATGTTTTTTCTGGACCGCAAACGCGAGTCAATGTACCCAATGACCACTTTGCTGTGCAGTTAGACGCTATGGTTGACAGGACCCTGCGGGACCTTTTTCCACGTTTTGATACCGACTCGTCCCAATCTTGTGAGTGGGCCGTCACCACGACGCGAGTACATACCATGACTGACCAAACTTGGATTCTCAGTAGATCTTCCCCTCACAGACGATCAGATGACGACCGAGTTATGGGCCACTACAGACATCGTAGCCAACTCGGGTGACCACGAGCGCTCTATGACAGAGGAGACACAAATCCCGATGATGCCGTTTGGTGCCAAGTCGTTTCTTCAAGAGGACCGTTCTTGTTCACCAACATCCTTCACGTGCTCGACAGGCGGTGCCATGAAGCTTCGTACAATGTCTCAAAAAACAAATCAAGCCGCGTGGACCCATAACGAGGGTGAACACTTGCCAGAAGGTGCGCCACGCCGCCATACTTGTTTTTCATCCACGATATGCTATCAGATGAGCAGCTGATCCAGACATAGTAACTTTTCCAACACCGCCTTCTCAATGGTTTCGGCCACAGGATCGAGGCATGAGAGTAAAAAAGAAACAGTATCAATGCAGTTCCTGTTACGTTAGTTTTGTTCAGCGTCAAGGTCTTACGAGGCACAGTAAAGATAAGCACAAGCCCAAGAAAAGGTGTGGCTTCTGCGTGGAGTTCACGTGGCCCCAAGGACGCCGTTATATTTACCGAAGACATCTCCGTGAGGAGCACCCTGGCGTTGTATCTCCGACTCAGATTGCGTGCGGAGGGGTCAATTGAAGGGGTGCTTTCGCCGAAATTCTGTTGCCCGTCGCGCTAGCTGAATGTCGGATTCAAGTTTGGAGTTTTTCGCTTCCAAGTGTCACGGTGACGGTGGGCTCGCGGTGACTGCGGGTAAGAGGAGCTTTTGGCACGTGGTGGCTGCTACTACACTTGCCTCCAGGTCTGCTTTCGGGCCGGGTCTGCCGTAGTTTTAAATGTCCTTTCATATGTTTCCTTTGTAGTCCTTTGTGGTTAGTTCAGGTCTCCATTAATCCATATGGTAAGGCAATATCGCCTTCGCTAGAAAATCTGGGGCATTTCAAGATGAAAGTTCATGAAACTGTCTTGTCTCGGGCTGGTGAGCTGGTCACGCGTGGTCACTGCAGAGCACTCTTGCTAATCTTCCTCGCACTCATACCACCTCCTTCGCATACTCACTTCCCCCGTACTATCTGGCGACTCGATATTAGCGCTCGTGGCAGCGCCTTCCCTGATGCGCCCCTCCATCGGCTACACGTTCGGCGGCTCTGTCCCGCGAGGGCGCTGCGAATCCCTTTGCATTGAGTTTTGGGGGGTCGGCTGTCACGGTGGTCGGTGCGGTCTGTGTCGATAAACCCTACCATTTTGGCTGCGGTTGTTCCCAAGGTCGTCACGTCCCCTTGGTGGTCCAGTCCCGGCTGCGTTGAGTGTGTTCCTCGTCGAACGTTGGCGTGTTCCTCGTTCCCCGTTCTCTGGCAACGTGTGCAGGTACACTATATACTATGCACTTCAATAGTTAGTCTAGGAGCGTTCATGACTGGCGCTGTGGTTTATACTAGCCTTAGTTCAGGCACTGATTTACGATAATGGTAGGGTTCGCCGCACTGGCACCACTATCACCTGTGCCTTAACTTCATTTGCTCCTTTTCCTGGGTTATCCCTGGCGTATTGTTGCTCTCCCCTCGCCCGAGCCCCATCATTTCTCACCATCACAACCTACGGCCTTGTCGTCTCCTCGCTCTCTGAGCGCCTTCACTGTTTCATCTAGCATTCCTGAGTCAATAGGAAGCCATTCATACCCCCCGCCTCGCGGATTTTCTGTATCACCCCTGTATCTATAAAAATTGATTTTCGTCTCACCCTTCGCATCCCCAGGAAGTCACACATCGTCGTGATATTTCATTTCGTCCAGTCACCCATATATCCAGTACAGTCGCATTCTTCTCAACCCTGCCCCAACAGTGAAGTCCGTCCCATCTCCGAGGACACTAGTCTTACTCACGTCGTCCTCACCTCATGTCACTGGCAGACGGCGCTCCAGACCAACGCGGAGTGATGCACCACACTTCGTGATATCAAACTCGAGAGTACGTTTGGCTCCGAGTCGTGGGCAGCGCCAGAGCTACTCATGGCGTCCCACACTACCATATCCACCCTCTCCACCTCTGCACTTCACTCTCATGTGCGCTGTCCGACGCCCGCGGCACAGCGCACTGGTACTCCTCTGCATACAGCCCACATACGGATCAGCCACCCGTACGCACGCCTGGAACGTACGACAGGCGAGAGACGGACGCAATGCACCCGGCAACGTTGCTTTTTAGCGCTCGCGCTAGACGCGCCGCCTGCGGGCGTGGACGCCGAGCGCACGGGAAGTCGTTGAGTCCTGTGTATCATGCGCGGGGAGTGGGCCCGGCCTTCTTCCGTAGGCGAGAAGGAGCATGGGGCAGAAGGGGGAGGACAGGCGCAGCTCGTGCGTGTCGCGGTGGTGCAGAACGTCGTGGCGCGGTTGTTGGTGGGTGCCCGCGCTGCCAGACACAGGTTGGTGCGATGTGGGACGAGCCATAGATGAAGCAGAGCGAGGATATGGTCGCCCAGGAGCCCTTCAATCACGTCGCGCCTAGCAAACCCTAAACCCTTAACCCACATGTATCTCCAAATTAGTGTAGCCGAGCATTTTTAAATTCCCACTGAGTTTTCCAGTATTTGATACAAGGAGAAAGAAGAGGAAAAAGGAAAGAAGAGCGAAAGCTGCGAAATAACTTTTCGCGTTCGGATACTCATACCCCCTGTTCTACTACTCTTGCCTGACCGTAGCTTGTTTGTTTTTTTGTATGCAGAACGGCGTCTTGTCCATCGTCATTCTGTCAATTTCTGTGCTTCACAACGATATCTATTTTATCTACTAGTATCGAGGGTGACACACGTTACTCGACATCTAAAAAGGACTTCTCGGCGGTCCGGGATGAGGAGAGGTCTAATACCTCGATAAGGTAGCTAGGTAACTAGTATGTCAGTGATCTGTATGGTACCAACTTGAATGATGCTGTACACTGGCACGTAAGGAACAAACAGGACAGGTGAATCCTGCGAACGGTGCGGCGGCGTTATTAAACCTCAGCCGAGTTCCAGAACAAAAACAAACATCATGATGCGGCCGCGCAGAGAAATTAGTACCTCCCTGGAGGTGGTTCTCGTGCCCATGGGGACCAAGGGGGGCCTGTCTGCAGGGTACTTGTGCCCTTGCTTGTGCCTTGACTTGTAGTACTCGAAGGCTGTCCAAGTGTGCAGGGTAGACCAATACATACTGTAATACTTGACAGGGTCTCACAAGGGTCTCGCCATCGGCGTTGACTCAAGCGCTCAAGCACACGGACAGTAATACGATCTCGCTTCCAAGCTGCATGCACGAGGAATCCTGATTGGTTGGCCGGCAACTCAGACTCGCGGACCTCATAATCCGGCGAATACTCCGGCGTTTTACAATGCAATTTATACTGATAATAAGGTAAATTGGCGTTAACTTTCCTACCTGATACAGTACAGTACAGCTGTTGACTGTATGTATTCTCCCCGCTGGATCGGCTATGGGATTTGAGCCGCCGTCTCTACTGGTGTTTAGCACTCTAACTGTGCCATCATCGTTGGCATGACTCGGAGATAACCCTATAAAATCACGAAGCCTCTTAGCCTGGGTGGGTATCCCCCGCCGCGGCCTTGGAGGCTTCTGGGTGCTATAGAACTGTCAGTATTCGCATCTATACCGGGCTTACTCAGATTGGCTTGCACAGACCATAGACTTAGTGGTTTAACACTTACAGTCACTTGCGCAATGGACGACTACCAGGTTGATCTGTCTCTAGTCGAACCCATGCTCCTCTTTTCCCCGGTGGAGGGCGACACACCGTATCCTCGTGAGGCGAAGTCACAACCACGGGTGCCAAACTTACCACCGTTTGCTCACACCCGGGCTGGCGTCCTTCAAAATTCTTGTCAAAACTACTCAGAGGTGGCTCAGGTGGGTCAATCGAATATCTGAGGATATCGACTAGTGATCGTGGGAAATAAGGTCTATCCCCGTCGATTCTGTCTGCAAGTCGAGTCGGTTTTCGGCGGAAGCACTTACGAATACACTGCAAGCCCTCTCGATGGCGGGAACTTGAACATCCGTTCCACTGGCGGTGACGCGGCCGGTCACTTCGACTCTTTGACCAGTACAGCGTATCTTGGCCGGCTGACCGAAATGGTGTGGTTACCCTCTAGACGTGTCCAGGTCCCTGTCTAACATGCCTATATAGGCCGTGTGTTCCAAACACTCGCCGCGCTTTTGTGAATGTGCCAGTGTCGGTCTTTTTGTTCCAAACAACGTGCCAGCGACGTATACCGATCACCCCGATGAGGGTTCGACCACTGGATTTCGTTATGATGGGGAAACGGTCGACGTTCCATCTAGTCAAAGATGCCGTCGCGAATTTTCTGGAAACCTTCGACCTTCGACAGAGAACAGGTCGAGCGACTACAGCTTTGTACTTCCTCAGGGAACGCTACAGGGTCAAGAACCTCAAAGCCCAGTTTCCGTTGACAAGCGAGTATTTGACTTATCATCGTCATTTCTTCCCCGTGAAACCTCCGATTCGCTCGAGACACAAGATCAATACTTAGGGGAGCGACCAGCCATCAGGCATAGAGGCCGGTACTTGTGCGAGATCTGTGGTGATGGATTTGCACAACCACAGGGAGTCAGACGACACCACTTAGAGAAGCACAATCCGAGAACATGTCCCCACTGTCACACTTTCAAATGGGGTCGCCTTTACCTATTCAAAAAGCACCTCAGGGAGGCGCACCCTCATGAAGATACCGAGCCGGCCACACTGGACACGGCTAAGGGTGGCCATCGAAAAGGCCTCACCGCCAACAGAGCTCGGATCCATTCAAGTCCCACACTTCGAGTCCACCACAGGCGCAATCGTCGCGGTGATACTACTCAGCGACAAATGACGTTGTCTCCATTTGCGGGACCAGGACCACAACCTGCCTCGTCACTTAAACCCCAGGCGAAGACCTTCAGCATTATTGATAACGATGCGAGGGATGAGGCTTGCGTTATTTGCGAGACGTGGACTGGGTCTGGCTGTTTGTCCACTGCCGCACCGAGACCGTGAGGGAGCATGACAAACGCGGTGACAAAAGTGATAGTCACAGCACGATTTCTCTTCCTCCTCCTATATTTCTGAATGACTTGATACACATCCACCTAGAGGTTGTTTCTGGATACGTTTGCACCATTAATATTCTTGGGTGCATCCTCTCGACGTAATAGATACGATGGTGTTCATAATGACCACGGGGGAGGCTGCATGTTCAGTCAACCCTTTGTCTTTCTTGTGGCCCCTGGGTATTAGAGCGTGAAGTGGAACTGTTAGACAACGCGTGCCTCGGGTTAACAGTTGTCTGCGCACCTTCGCATTTACAAGGGTGTAACCAATAGCGGCTACTGGACACCTGGCGTCGTGGTTTTTGGCAGTTGCCGTCGCCGGAGTCGTGTTGAGCCACATTCGCTTAGTTGAGTCACCTCCCGGTGTTGTGTCTAGATTAACCAACAAGATTAGCTCGGCTCATAGTTTGGTGAGGGACAAGTATTGTAAAAGAAGACGCGGCCAACGAACTTTGCTTGTGTGTATATCGTTTGGAGTGTACGTTGTACAAAGTCAAGTCAGTCACCAAAGTCAGGACGACAAAGGAGCGATTTGTAAAATACAGTACCTCGGAGTTGAATCGGAGATTCAACTCGACGATCGTATCTCAGGTCTCAGGGGTAACCGGTAATTGAGGAGAAGAGGTTACTTTTTTGTTTTTTTTTGGATCAGGAGAAGAAGACCTTTCAGCATTATAGACCTGAAACGGTAGCCCGAGGGAAGGTGTATCAATTGTTGGCTGTTCATTGCGAATACGCACGTGTCTACCGGTAACATGTTGTGCAATCAGTGTGGCTGACGGAGACGAGGGAAGGAGTAAGGTTCCTTCAATTGCAGGTGAGAAGATTTATTCTGGCTCACCGACTGTGCACTGAAACATGGGAAAGAAAGGAAGTACCACAAACAGTTCGTCGAGGGAGGTCCAAGTCAAAAGTATGGCAACGGCATTCACATTGGGGGTGTACTTCACACCAGAGAAATGAGTTGTTCGGAACAATGAAACATTGTACCAGTAGAGGCTCAGGAAGAACGGCAACAAAGAGCAGGCCCTCGACTTCCGCCCTCAGAAACCTCTGTCATTATCCCGGAGGTCTTGGCAATTCCTCAGTCAGTAGATTCATTGGGGCAAGGTGCTTTCGGTCTCGCATCTCGCATACTCCTAGCTTAGCTGGACCGGGTGGCGAAGGGTGTGGTGGGATAAGCGATTCAGGGAAAACTTCGTACTGGGGATCAGGAGACAAGTCGCGGGTTCGATCCCCATGATCACACTCGGCTCGGACGGGTTCAGCGGCATTGCCCCTCGGGTCAAACCGTACACCCGGATACCCCCGAGCGATGTGAACCCCATCACGTGTAATTCTAGAATCCCATTCCACATCACATTTTACATCACACCACATCAACGCAAAACACGATTGAACTGGATCATTCGCTGTCGCTCCGCTAGACTATTTTTCTGATGGTGAATTATTTGGACGTGGTGGGCGTCTTCCCGTCCGCTCAAGCTAAACTACTTGTTGAGTTGAGCGGACGGACTTTGGGCTCTTGGCCCCGTTGCACAAGATCGACCCAGACGGCCTATGGCTTACCACGCGATGCGCCTCCGAATTTTGCGCAACCTAGAGCTGCTCGTAGCGGCCCACGCCAATGCCATCGACGCCGAGTTTCCCCTCACCTCGCTCTCGCGCACGCCGTCCGATGCCCACAGCATCACACACACTCATACTAAATACGCATCTGCATACGCCCCGCATACGAAGCAGCGGCGCGCACGCACGCACAGCTCGTACGACGGCTGCCACCGACGCGTGGGCGCCCTGCCGTTCGATTCGCCGTTCATGCTTGATGCAGCGCACGCGCGTCGTGCATGGGGAATGCGCATAGCCCGCCTCCACGAGCAAACGTGCAGAAGTGGAGGGAGAGGTACGTCGTGCGCAGCTCGTATGTCTCACGGGCCACGTCTGCAGAACATCGTGGTGTGGCTGTTGGTGAGTAACCTGCACCGACGGGCGCATGTTGTTGTGCCCTGGGACAAGCTGTGGACGAGGCACGGTGAGGCTGTGTTATCCTAGGTGAGGAGTGCCACGCCTGCAGCATCTGCGCCAGTCCCAAATTTTGTGTACACCAAACATTTTGATTTCCAGTCCAATCGAGATATGCTCTATGGCATTAACACACAAAATAAGGTACATCGTTCAGTAACTCCAGGCTTTCGTGTTCGACATCCTTTGTAATAGAAACGAGAATCACTGAAGTATATGAGAATGTGTACCACACTACTCGGTCGCCGGAGGATACCGTAAGGACCGCCACAGACCGTGTGAATATCGCAAGTCCCGACGATGGCCAGTTCCAGAATCCAAATACCTTATTTTGGGTTCGGCCCCCGAGCACTCGGTGTCTCTCAGGCCAGAGTTGGAACGGTATTTTATTTACTGTAATAATTAATTTCAACTCTGACATCTATCCCGCTCGGTCTCGCTCGGTTCTGTCAACTGAACCACCCCGCAAGTCGACCTAATTCGAGTTCAACCCTCTTCTCTACGTTTGAAATTACTCAACGAAGCCCCTGCCTCCCAAAGTTTCAAAACCCTCCATGCCCGCCGAAGAACCTCTGATAGCCACAAATCGGGACTATGGTATTTCATTTGAATCATTTCCCTCACACATGCCATGATGCCAGTGGGTCATGACATGACACGACATCGGAGGCTATTCCAACAAATTATAACCATGCATCCTTGCACGCACCTGCATGATTTGTTTGTTTATGATGTTCTAAAAGCATCTTAATGATTCTGCTCCACAGCGACTACAAGTCTACAGAGACCAGGGGGGCACATACAGTACTTACGACGGCCGCTTTGCCTCAGTCCGAAATTGTTAAAAAGCCCTCTTTCTATGTATCCATTCATGATTTTTTTTTGTTATGGTTGTTTTCGAAAAGTGCTTCTGTTCAAGTTTTCATAATAGTCACGAATTGTCAGTTCAGACCCTGGTTGGGTAGCTGTGTTCCATGCGCCACTTTGAGTCCGAGATCGCCTCTTGATACAGCAAAATTCACCTTCGCGCCCTCCTTACTTTCGTTGTCAATCTTCTTTCCTTCTTGGCTGGGCGTCCGACTTGGTCGGCGGCGGACCGGCGGTTCGCGACCCAAGTGCCAATGACATGCCTTGGGTCGCACCTCCCTTATTGTCTATCGTCCCTCTGCTCCGCAGTCAGCTGAGCAGGTCTTTCGGCCCATCCTCGCTTGATCTGACGTGCCCTCGCAAGTTGTTTGTCCGCCTCATTCCTTTTTTCCCCATCTCCTGCCCTCACCTGATGCTTCTTTGCGCCCAGATCCCTGTGCGTCTAATACATGGTTTGCTCGCCCTTATCTGCCTCGCGACGTAGACGGCGACGCGTTTAGTTGTAATTCATCTTTTAGGGTTTGGCATCAGCGCGGGCCACGCAGTGCCCAGTCTGCCTCGACGACCTCGCTTTGGCGTCACCTTATCCGACCAACGGGTAAAATAGTATTATTGAACCAATGATGACATCAGTCCCCTTGGGAGGCTCTGGCACATTCATTGAGTGCGTCTTGAAGGGTCACCAGTCATCAATGAGACAAGAACTGTGCGACGACGGGTGTAAACATTCGGGTGGTAGTCCACAGAAAAAGAAAAAGAAAAAGAAAAGCGAATGCAAGTCGAACCGATGGGAAGGGTCGAATGAAATCCGATCGGATCTCGGCCTCCCAGCATTTGCCACAGGTCAAAGGAAGAAAGAAAGCCTGCCACTTTGCCGGTCGGCTGTACTCGGGGGCTGTGGTTCGAGAGAAGTGGGTAAAAGACCACGGAAGGGACTCGCCGTGTGGCGCCGTTCTAGAAGAGGTGTGCGGTCCTTGGTGCGGTCGGTTGCGACTACGAGTCTCGCAACTGCGGACATTCCTCCAATAGCTGCTATCAGGCGCTCGAGTCAGCCAGCTGAGACCAGTTTGGGTTTATTTTGAAATAGGTGTGTAAATGCCGTGGTTCACCTACGCATTCAAGTTCACATCAAGTGCAAACCGACTCTGTGTTCCTGTCCTTCAGATCGATACTCGTATATGAGGATACCAGGACCTAGCTTACGGCCGTCAACGTCAACGTGGAACACGGCGCCATGTTCAACGGCATCACGAAGTACTTATGTACAGCCGTTGATCCAAGAGCTTGAACTCGGGCCTCGGCATGAACCTGAGTAGCCGGAGGAGCAGCGAAAAATAACTGGTTATCTGGGATCAGATCTGAAAAATATAAGTCTAATTAGTAAAGGACTACCGTATCACAAGTTGCCACTCCGCCGAGTCTGCAGTGCGTGCGACAGCCGATCACCCAAAGCTCTTGAAGCTTGAAGCTTGAAGCTTGAAGGCTTAACTTCTGCCGGAGAAACTAACATCTAGCGTCGCCCGCAGGCCAGCTGCGAACTTCGGACCCCTTTGCTGTCTCGTCTCGTCTTAATGTATCCTGTATCCTGGTTGCCTGGTCTGACAACGTAGGTTTGTGGTTCTTGCTTGGGATATTGAACCCTTAGGAGACAGCCTCGTCGCTTTTCCGTCTACTTTGGGCGGTCATAGCATTGCTGTCGCAACGCCGTATGTGGGAGTGTATGCTGCTGGAACGCTAGTACGAGAGCCTAGAGGTGAGTGAGTTTTATGCGGGAAGTCGAATGTTACACGTACATGCGCCACAACACGTCTCTTTTTCAGGTTGCCTCTGGTGACTGTGACCCCGACCGACGCATCATCGCCACGACCCTGCAGTTTGCGTGTACCACGCACACTTGAGTGGGCTACTTTTTCCGCGGCTATGGCGGGAATTAGTCAGCTGCAGTCGGGAGGTTACAGGCGCTTCATGGCCCACCGTGACATCAAGTTCGAGAGTACGCTAATACCCTCCCCTCACTTTTTTGAAACACTGAACGAGATCACATCAGCTGGCGCACAGACGCTTTTCTGACTACGAACAACCCTCCGTCCGCAGAAGTCAAGACACTCGTCGAGCTGACAGAAATTGCACGAGCTCGACACAGACGGCCATGGCTACCCACACACTGTGGCTCTAGACATTATGTCCGTAACAACGCATACAACAAGTCGCTGCCATCCCTCTCGATCTGGTGCGCCGCGTCTGACGCCAACGGTGCAACTCACTCTGTACTTGCATTTGATTCTGCGGGTGTTATGGCCCCCTAGACGAAGCCGTGCGTACGAACTGCAGGCACATACGACAGACGCTTGACGGATGCGTCGGCGTTCGGCGTTGTGCCCTCCACGCGAGCGACGCGCGCCTGCCTTTCAACCCTTTGCTTATGCCCGACATGCCCTCGGTCGCCGAGCGCACGCGCAGACGCAGACGCTGAGTCCTCTGTGTCGTACTCTGTAAATGGGCTTAGTCGTCCCTTCGTAGATGGGCACTAAACCGAGCTGGAGGAAAAAAGTGAGGTGGAGGTGACAGCAGAGGCGGGCGCGCTCGTGCGTCTCGAGGCGACTCGGAAGGTGGTGGCAGGGCTGCTAGTGAGCGATTTCCGCCCCCAAGCGCCTGTTGACGCACTGTGGGACAGGTGTAGATGAGGCGTGGCGATGCCGTTGTGCCCTAGGACACTCAAACTGCACCCGTTCTCACACATCACCGCCGGTGTCTGCACGTGGTGATCTTAATCAAATCATCACTCCCCAACCCGTGTTCCCCTCTGCAGTCCTAACAAGTGATATCAATGAACCATACAGGCACTCCCAAACACTCCTAATTTTTTCGATCATTTCTTCCACCCCATCTAGCGCACCTCGAATGGAGCGGTAAATTATTCGTATTAATTCCAGGTCACCTGAGTCAAAGAGAAATGAGAATAAACATATTTCGAATATTCCTTGCATGTGTGGAAGCCACGGTCGGGCAAGCGGTCGGGAAAAGGCGTTGGTACACAGGTAAAACTGTACATCAGTTCAAGAGGGAAGAGCACAACGCCCCCTAACCTCGGGAGGGCACGGTATGAGCGGCTAACACCGAATGAGCAGCGAAACGGGCCCTGAACGCGATGCGATCGTCGGCCTAAAAACAGAGGGGAGAAACTTAGAAAGGAATTGGTGGAACCGATACGGAGCACCGCCGAGTCCAAAAGAGAAGTGAGGATCCTTTGATGGGTGGGAAACTTTTGAAATGTAATGGACCCTGGTAGTGGCAACAGAAGGGCGGTGGTGCAGCTAGCGCCAAGGCGCCCTTATTTGAACGAGGTGGGAAGGGGGCGTGGTGGCGGATTCGTTCCGCCGGAAGTCCGAGCGGCGGTAGCGTCCGCGCGTACCACGCTCGGCTTCGGGCTCATTTCTCATGTGCCCGCCTGTATTTTTGGACCCGCCCCATTGGGGCTTGTACGTTTCCGGTTCAGCCAATGATCTGCCATGACTTTCATGACTGATGGGTCACCCGATGGGAAGAACCCCTCATGACTCATGGGCCAACCGATGTTGGCCGAAATGGGAAAATTTTCTGGAACTCATGGGCCAGCCGATGCTGGTTCAGAGTTTTTTTGATTCAGACCAGTTTTCCGAAGTGGGAAGTGTCAATGAAATGGAATATCAATGTCCAGACACTGGAAAGCATGCTGGGAAATGGAAAACCAAAGCCCCATTCCAGTAGGATAACTAAGGGGAATGGGGGTGGAACAGGACTTCCCTGAATCTGTAAAATAGCTGGGAAATAAAAACCCCAAATCCAATCTCAAGGGGACTACCTAGGGGAAGGAAAACCAATTCCATAAATCCGAAAAACAGCTGGGAAATGAACAACCAAAACCAATGTGAAGGAGACTACTTGGGAGATGGGAGATGGAATCCCATTCCCCAAAATCCGGAAAAAACACGGGAGTTCAAATACCCGAAGCCAGATTGAGGGGAACTACTCAGGGAATGGGGGATGGAATCCCATTCCCCAAAATCTGGAAAATAACACGGGAGTTCAAATACCTGAAGCCAGACTGAGGGGAACTACTCAGGGAATGGGGGATGGAATCCCATTCCCCAAAATTTGGAAAAGACACGGGAGTTCAAATACCTGAAGCCAGATTGAGGGGAACTACTCAGGGAATGGGGGATGGAATCCCATTCCCCAAAATCCGGAAAAGACATGGGAGTTCAAATACCCATTGAGGGGAACTACTCAGGGAATGGCCCGAATGGGGGATGGAATCCCATTCCCCAAAATCCGGAAAATAACATGGGAGTTCAAATACCTGAAGCCAGATTGAGGGGAACTACTCAGGGAATGGGGGATGGAATCCCATTCCCCAAAATCCGGAAAATAACACGGGAGTTCAAATACCTGAAGCCAGACTGAGGGGAACTACTCAGGGAATGGGGGATGGAATCCCATTCCCCAAAATCTGGAAAATAACACTGGAGTTCAAATACCTGAAGCCAGACTGAGGGGAACTACTCAGGGAATGGGGGATGGAATCCCATTCCCCAAAATCCGGAAAAGACACAGGAGTTCAAATACCCGAAGCCAGATTGAGGGGAACTACTCAGGGAATGGGGGATGGAATCCCATTCCCCAAAATCCGGAAAAGACATGGGAGTTCAAATACCCATTGAGGGGAACTACTCAGGGAATGGCCCGAATGGGGGATGGAATCCCATTCCCCAAAATCCGGAAAATAACATGGGAGTTCAAATACCTGAAGCCAGATTGAGGGGAACTACTCAGGGAATGGGGGATGGAATCCCATTCCCCAAAATCCGGAAAATAACACGGGAGTTCAAATACCTGAAGCCAGACTGAGGGGAACTACTCAGGGAATGGGGGATGGAATCCCATTCCCCAAAATCCGGAAAATAACACGGGAGTTCAAATACCTGAAGCCAGACTGAGGGGAACTACTCAGGGAATGGGGGATGGAATCCCATTCCCCAAAATCTGGAAAAAACACGGGAGTTCAAATACCCGAAGCCAGATTGAGGGGAACTACTCAGGGAATGGCCCAAATGGGGGATGGAATCCCATTCCCCAAAATCTGGAAAATAACATGGGAGTTCAAATACCCAAAGCCAGATTGAGGGGAACTACTCAGGGAATGGGGGATGGAATCACATTCCCCAAAATCCGGAAAATAACATGGAAGTTCAAATATCCAAAGCCAGATTGAGGGGAACGACTTAGGGAATAGAGGATAGAATCCCATTCCCCAAAATCTGGAAAAAACACAGGAGTTCAAATACCTGAAGCCAGATTGAGGGGAAGTACTTAGGGAATGGGGGATGGAATCCCATTCCCCAAAATCTGGAAAAAAACAGAGAAGTTCAAATACCTGAAGCCAGATGAAAGGGAACTACTTAGGGAATGGGAGATGGAATCCCATTCCCCAGAATCCGGAAAAAACATGGAAGTTCAAATACCTGAAGCCAGATTGAGGGGAACTACTTAGGGAATGGGGGATGGAATCCCATTCCCCGAAAAAGTTCAAATACCTGAAGCTAGATTGAGGGGAACTACTCAGGGAACAGCGCACTCCTCTTCCTCTTACCACCACCATCTCCTGGTAGTGGCTACATACTCCTCGCTGTTATTTGCACAGAGCGTACGCCTGGAATACCTCGCGAACTCTGTCAGTCTAGAGCTCTATGGAGCAGAACACCGGTAATTGATTTGCCCTGCTAGGGAACGAAACACGCCCCCCCTCACCCGTTAACCACGCCCCCCCCCCCTGGGATGTTTACCACCGCCGCTGCTGTTGCCGCAATGGAGGCTGCTGCAACTACGGCCCATACCCTACCCGACCCCCCCCGAGCCCCCACTCCCCACCACCCTACCCGACGGCGCCGGTCTGAATAACTCGACCCCCGCTGACACCCCCACAGTCGACGAAGAACTCGCGCAAGCTCTCGCTGTGGAGGCCTCTCCTCTCCCCCCCTCTTACCCGGCCTACACTGCCAACATATACATGGAGGTCCCCCCCTCCCCTGACACGGTCTTCGACCGCCAGGCCTCACAGCTCATGGCCGCCTGGCACAACCTAATCAAGAACATGAACCCGAAGTTGTTCTAGCGGCTTCAGGATGAATACTCAGTCAACGGGGTGGGTAACCAGGACATCTGGCTCCTCTCCTGTTGGCTCCACCGGGCCCCAGCCCCTCGCGTCCTTGACTTCCTCAGGACCCACAGCCCTCCCACCGGGATTGTCGAAGCCATCCAACATGCATTTGAAACGCGCCTTACACGCCTCCGCGGGCAACCGGCCGATCACAGCAAACACGCGGCAGCAGTGAGGAACCTACTTGCCGACTGGACCAACGGGATAGGCCACCTTGCCACCCCTTCACTCCCTTCACCCGGCCCTGCCACGATCGAGGCCCTCCGCGAGGCGGTCCCTTCCCCCACTGTCAACCAGGTGGCTGGCACGACCTCAGATCCCATCTCCATCTCCTCGGGCGATAGTAGCGTGGCACTCATCCCACCGCGCACGCTTGCCGCCCTCGAGCGTGCCCAGCGCCGCACCACGCGCTCACAGACCCCCATGGCTCCAGCCGTCAGCCGTCGCCCCTCCATTTCCCTGCAGGACATGGCAGCCCCAATCCTTCCGGCAGACCAAGACATGGAGGACGGTAGCAGCTCCTCCACGACCCCCACCGCGCCCGAACCTGCCTGGCCCCATGCCATCCCGAAGGAGGACTGGCCTACCGAGTGGGGCTCCCATACGCCCTCCTCCCACTCCTCCATCGCAGGCGACTCAGAGGGCCACCACCCGCGTCGCCCCATCCTGATTGACACCCCCTCCCCGTTGGTGCACTCCCCGCTGCCCACAGCGAGCCCGCCGGAGGACATGGGCCGTCCTGACCCCAAGGGAAAGATGAGTTCGACGGGTGGCCGCCCCCGTCCCCTCTCCCCGATGGAAGTCTTCTACGGGCCCTCCACCCAAACCCAGGAAGCCCGCACAGCACTGGAAGAGCTGCGCGCGCTATCCAAACAAGTCCCTCTCACACAAGCTGAGATCGAAGGTGCCGCTGGAGCCACGATCGATGAAGCGTCGGACTGGGCTGATATCTGGGCTGAAACTATCGCCCCACTGCGAGAGGGATATGCGAGGTACGCCTTGCGGGACCCGATCCCCCTCCTCAAAGGGGGCAACCGCATCGAACCCGCCCATGCACTGGACACTGCCTTCAGGGTGGTAGTCGCTGCCATCGGTGCTGGGTTTGACAAACCTGGATGCCCACAGGACAGGACGCTCAACTCGGGACATTGGTTCCGCTGCGTCTCTGCTGTGATGGGCGCCGCCATAAGAGGTATGTTAGTGAGCCAAGGTTTTTTCGACCAAGGCTCGTGGCCTCTTGACCCGTGCCTGGATACATTTACACTTGCCGATGGTCTGGATCGCCCGAGCACCCAGATTGAGCTCGTGCGCGCCATGACCGAGCAGCTCCTCTCCGAACTGACGGTTCAAGGAGAGGACAGGCTCAACAGGGAGGACCTTTGGAACTCCATTAAAGAGCAGGAGATCGCCATGCTGAGAGACGCGATGCAGAAGCAGGCAGCGGCCTCTGCTGAAACCTGGGAGAGAGAGATGCTGGCTAGCCTGAAGGGCAAAGCCGTCAATCTCGCACTGGACAACCTGGTTGCGGACCTGGAAGCGGAGGGGCAGACCCTCGCTCCTGGGGCAATCCGCACCAAGGAAATCCTAGACCGTTACGTAGCGGGTAAGGGGATACTGGGCATCACACCAGTTCCCCCCCCCCAGATGGCCAAATGGCAGAACGAATACGTCCAGGCCGCGCGCAAGGAACTTGAGGCCGAGGCACACGCCCAGGCTGAGAGGGAGTGGCGGACCTGGAGACACGACGAGTTGGCGAAGGCGTCAGGAGAGGCGATGAGGAGACTCTCCATAGACTATATCATTGAGAAGTGTGGACCCGACGTGGAGGCTCTCATAGCTGAGAAGCAAGCCTTTGCCAAGGACTACGTCCACTGCAACTACCAAAACTGGCTAAACCAAGTTCTCTCGGAACGGTGGCCGTCAGTAGAGGAGGATGCGCAGAAGGTGTCCCGGGAAGAGTACTTCGACCGCGAACTGGCGGCGATCTACCCGGAGGTTCACAAGGAAGCCTATGAGGCTGCCCGGAAAGAAGCTAACGAAGCTGCGGACCGGCACAGAGAGCGGTTGCAGGCTCAACTACTATCAACTGCAGAAGCAGACCACGACGGCGCACTCTACCGCGCTTCCATCAAGTCCAACACGACAAGGAAAGTCGCGGAGACCCAGAAAAGCGCAGGCAAGAAGGCCAGGGCGATCAAAATCGACGCCCGACAAACAGACATCACCGCGGTACTGGACCAGCTCGACAACGAAGACCCAGCACTCATCACGACCACCTAACTCCAACAGCACGTGCTCGAGGAGGCGAACATCGGCGCTAACGAACCCCCCAATGCGGCCTTCAAACTAGGGGTCGCTATGGGGATGGTCCAGCCCATCACGGGCCTCGAGCCCCAGGTACGCCCCCTCCCTGACCCTTCCCCCTCCCCCGAGACCATTGGGGAATCAACCCCCTCACCTGCTCACCGACCGGTAATGGTCCTCCCCCTGGAAGTCAATGAGGGGGTAGCAGCTGATCGCTCGATATATTCGTCCGAACACGCCGACGAGGCTGAACCCTCACTACCCCCGGCAGCAGGACACCTTGAACTGTTCGCTATGATGCAGCAGCTCTTGGCCCCCCTACAAGAGTCCATAGACGCCCTCGCTCTACGAGTGGAGGTGATCGATGACCGGACCCTACCGCAGCCTACCCGGGCCCCCGCCCAACCTACACTATTCCCGCCCCAGGAGGCGATTGAGGAGGACTTCCCGATGCTTGCATCACCCCCCTCTTCCCCCCTCTGGCACTGGGATGGTCCCCGCACCACCCAGCTCGAGTTTGACCCCTGGTTTGCGCGCGGCTGGCAGGCCCGCGCCGGCCACCCATGCTCCCCAGATCCCCGTCCCCTCTCCCCCCCGGCCCTCCCCCCTCGGAGGAGGCCACCGTGGGTGTAAGTACGACGGCGGAGGCCCCCCTCTCCCCTCACGGGTGCACGTATGGCCACTGGTGAAGCAGCCCCGAGTCCCCCGACCGCCCCCTCTCCCCCCACCCCCAAGCCAAAAGGCAAGGGTAAAGTGAAGGGTGCAAGTACGGCGTCGGTAGCCCCCTCTCCCCCGGTAGCGGGTGCACGTATGGCTACAGACAACGATGGGTTCATTACGGTTTCTCGACCCAAGCTGGCATACAACATCGTGTCGGCTAAAGCGGTCCAACAACAACAAGCGTCCAAACAGCAGTCATCAGGAAAACCTAAAAGTACTTAAATGCTCTTAATCATGCCTTAAAATGCTCCTAAGGCCATTTTAAGGTCATTTTTTCCTAAGGCAATTTAAGCAAGGTCGCCTCCTTAACCTACCTTAATGGCAGTAACTTAATTCCTTGAGGACTTAGAGTGGTTCTGAATCAGTCCTTAATGGTCTTAAGAGGCTTGTTTTAAGTCTATGGTCAGGTTAGATATCAGTACAATTTAAGTCAACTAAGATCTGCTAAGACAGCCTTAAGACTTATTCTTAAACAGTTTGCTTCACACAGGGATTAGACAGAAGAGATTTAAGCAATATGTATATATATATTATAATGGGATTACATGTAGATAATACAAGTGGGATAGGGTCGAGGTGGCGGCGTCGGGGTGGCTGTGGCAGTCGTGTGGCGGGATCGAGGTGGCTGTGGTAGGTGGCGTGGCGCCAGTGTCGAGGCAGCGGTGGGGTCGAGGTGGTGGCGGTGTCCGTATTGAGTCGGCGTGTAGTGGGGATCGATATCCAGGGGATGGAGCTGTGTCGAAACGGCGGGGTCCGTATTGGGTGTCGCGGCCGTGTCGAGGTGGCGGCGTTGGCGGCATCGAAGTCTTGAGGGGGTGGTTGCCGCGTCGGGGGGTCGATGTGGTGGCGATGGTCATATTGAGGTAGGCGGGGATGGTAGCCATGTCGAAACGGCAGGGTTGTGTTGGTGTGGTGGTCGTATCGAGGTGGCGGCGTTGACGGTGTTGAGGGAGCGGGTGCGGCAGGGTCGGATCAGCAGGCGCGCCGGCGACGGGTGGTGCACTGGTGGCATGGTGCGGGTGCAGGTGCGCGACGGCGTTGACGTGGCAGCGAACTTGTTGCGTTTGCGGGGGTGGGGTGAGGATGTCCTACACCGGTCGAGAGATGAGAAAGAAAGAAAGAAAGAAAAAAAGACAGAACTTATCTTAGTGGGAACCAAGTGCCGCGAGACGGCGGCAGTGGGATAGCCCGCGTGCACACGGATGAGCGGCGGGTGGAGGTGGGAGGGGCGGGGTGGGTTGCGTCGGCGATGACATGACTCGGACACTGGCCGCCACTGACCTACGCCCTGCATCAGTGAAAGATGAAAAGGATATAAGAAAGAAAGAATTTACCATCTTCGTATCGCGTCTTCGTATGCGTCTTCGTATTTGCGTGCAGTGGAGGGTGGTTCATGTTCGAATTCGAAAAGGCCTGAGTGGCGCGCGCCACAAATTAAACTTCTGCCCGGAAGTCGCCCGGATCCTGAACACAATTTTCATCTAAGTCAATTTGTGTATGTGTCTGCACAAAATAACACATTTTTCACTGAAAATTCTGCCTCAAACAATTACAGGGTGCATAGTGTATAGATATGAAAGCACAGTACTAATTATGGCTACAATAATACAAAAAACACAAGGAGTTTAAGTTATATAGTGCTGCCAGTGCCAGCTAAACCAATGTTCTGATATCTCAGGAAATAAAATAGATATAGATATGAAAATATTTAGGGAGCTAGAACATATCAGAAGCCAAGGGGTCCTCTGCTAACTCTAAACTATCTGATCAGTAGTTCCCAAGTTATTTGAATTAGTGTTGTAGCAGGCTAGCAGCTTGTGCTGACATTTTTGCTATGAAATAAAATTTGGAAATATATGAGAATATTTTGGGAGGTCTACCTCCTCAAAGTTGTGGGGTCTTCTGCCAACTCTAAGCAATCCAATCAGCCATTCCTGAGTTATTTGACCAATTCTGAAATGTGCTCTGCCTAAGGATTTCAGGCTGGTCAAATAAATCAGGAATGGCTGATAGGATTGCTTAGAATTGCCAGTTGGTGGAGGTCCCCACAGTCCCCACAGCTTTTGAGCAAAGCCAGCCCCCCAAATATTTCAAATGTTATTTCCCAAGATAGCAAAAATGTCTGCAACACTAATTTGAATGTGACCAGTTCCCCCATCCTATATTCCCCTCATGTCTCCCTCCCCCATCCTCATATTCCCCTTCTCCATGTCCCCCTCCCCCATCGCTATGTTCCCAACCCACATCCCCATATTCCCCTGTTATCAAAGGTGGGGCAGCAACAGGGCGATCCGGCTAAGATGAGCCAGTCAGGTGACAAATTCTGAAGAGGGCCGGTTCAGTCGGTGAAGGCAAGAGTAAAAAAAAGCGCGAGATCGATGAACAGAAGTTGAAAGCGATGGCAAAGGCAAATCGAAGTTCACTTTGGAGAGGAGAGTTGGAGGCACATGAGGGAATAGAAGAGATGAACTGGATGATATTTCGAGTACACAGAGACGCGTTTTTATACAGAGTAGATACATTTTCTGAGGCAATATAATCAAAGTATAGTAAAGAGAGAACAAATACGCACGGGCCAATACATGCATGAAACAGGAGTCGATAGGAGACGGAAAGACGAGGGGCGAGACCGGGAATGTATAGTAAAGGGGTGCGCGAGCCCCTATGAGTCTGAAACAAGGCTGGCAGCGCATGACGCGAGAACACAATCGGAAGTAACGGAAAAGATGCAGAATTTAAGACACAACTTAGCAGAATAGAAAGGTGGGTCTCCAAAGCCGCTGCGAATGAGCGCGGCGGAAGGTTCAGGTTGGCCGGGTCGAGCGTGCCAAAATGCAACATCCCCTTCCCCTCCCCCCTCCCCCCATCCCCCATCCCCACATTCCCCTTCCCCATGTTCCCTACCCCCATCCCCATAGTATCCCCCAACTTTACAGATGCCCTTCCACATGACCCCCTCCCCATGACCCCCTCCCCATGACCCCCTCCCCATGACCCCCTCCCCATGACCCCCTCCCCCCTCCCCCATCCTCATATCCCCCTTCCCTTGTCCCCCATCCCCATCCCCATATTCCCCTTCCCCATCCCCATATTCCCCTTCCCCATCCCCTTGTCCCCCATCCCCCATCCCCCATCCCCCATCCCCCATCCCCCATCCCCCATCCCCCATCCCCCATGACCCTCCTCCCTCCCCATTATGGACCCCATATCCTTCCCCATGTCCCCCTCCCCCATCATCATATTCTCCATCCCCATCCCTTTCTTTCCCCTCCCTATATTCCCCCTTCCCTTGCATGCTTACCCTCATCTACCCCTTCCCCATGTTTCCCTTACCCACCCTTATTTTCCCCTTCCAAATCCTCACCAATCTCACCACTCAATTTGACATTTTTTTATCTATGTCACATATGTGTCCTTAATCTTGCCTTAAGACAATATTTCTAAGTCCAAATTAAGTCACTGTTTCACCTTAACAGTCTGTGGTGCCTTGATAGGCCAATTAAGGCAGCTAAGCACTTTGAGGTTTTCCTGATGCAGGCGGCCACATCGGCAACCGCACAGCAGCGCACAGCCGCGGGACGCCTACACCCCGGGGCCTCTCCAACCCCGCGCAACACCACTAGGGTAGTCATAGCCCGGCACGGCAGATTCCCCGATGAGGCCAAAGAGGCAGCCCTGCGCGCGGACCTCCCTGAACAGATCGCAGCTAGCGTCAGATCCGCCATCGAACGAAGCACGTCCTCCCCCATCAAGATCCTCAGCGGTCGTTGGGCCAAGGGCGTTGAAAAGACGGGTAACTACGTCTACAACATCACTGGCAAGATCCCCATGGAACGCATCTTGCAATTTTCCAAATTTCTACTCCAACCCTTCCCCGGTGGCTCACTCATCCCTGCCGAGGGCTGGTGCTGGGCACAACTCAGAGACGTCCTCGTCCATGACGACGACAATAACGTACACACAGAAGACGCCCTGTTCGAGGAAATCACTTGCAACCCCGTCTTCGACGGCATTCCATTCGTCCAGCGCCCGCACTGGGAACGAGACATCATGAAGATTGACACGGCCACCGCCACCATTATCTTCGCATACATCGACCCCGCCGGCAAAGTAGCCAAAGAGGCCAAAACTACCGGCATATACATGTTCAACTACGGAGTCAAGTTTGTCTTCGCTGGGGACTCCCCGCGCCCCAAGCAATGCGGACGCTGCTTCCTCATCGGTCACGTCACCAACGCCCCCGAGTGCAGATGGAATGGCAAGAACTGCTGCGTCCGCTGCGGCCTCGACCACCACCATGACGACCACAACATCTCATGCACGGCCACCATCCACAAATCAGCAGACTGCTGCGACTGCCTCTTTAAATGCCTCCTATGCGGCAAAACGGGGCACAACGCCCGCAACCGCAAATGCCCAGCCAGGGGCGACTTCCCACCACCACGCGCCGCCCCACCAGTCAGCCAGGATGGTGCCGCCCAGGAGCCCCCCGCTCCCAAGCAGCCCAAATCCATCCTCAAACGCCCCACTGAACTCCCCTCATCGTCCCCCCCAGCCAGGGTCGATGATGACGAACCCCCGCTCTTCGACGCAACTGCCCTGGCAAACGAGACCCCAACTACGGAGGCTGACCTGCCGCCCAAGCCTGCCCCGAGCAGACCCAAGGCGCGCATCGTCCTCCCCTCCACAGACACGGCCAAGCCGGGCGAGACCTCCACGGAACGCGCTGCCACGCTGATACGCCTGTGCTCTCCCTGCCTGGTGAAATCGCACTATTTACACTTTCCAGTACCTTCTTAGACTCGCTCGCACTTTTGCGCGCTTTCCTGCGCTCTCCCGTGCTTTTGCGCGCTTTCTAAGCGCCGCGTTCCCGCGCGGCCCGCCGCTTTCCCACGCTCTCTGAGCGGACTCTCCCCTTCGCGTTTTAGCATTCCCCTTTCCCCTGTGTTTATCTAATTCACCCTCTTTCCTTAGCCTACTCTCCTTAGTATATAGGCCATGTATTTACAACTTTACTTCAGATTTCTAATAGTAGACTTCTCCCCTCGGACTTTTGAGCTCAGTAAGGCTCATCCTTTGTGTTCCCTAGCACGCCGCACTCGCGCGCGGCCTTAGCAACTCCAGCGCGACACGCTCCCGACTAGAGCGGCCACCCATACCAAGATTCGCGCCGCGCCGAAGCGTGCGCGACCGTTTCCGACCACTTGCGACCGACCAGCTCCATTTCCCCTTCCCGACCTCGCCGCACTTGCGCGCGGCTTTCACCCTTCAACACAGACGCGCCCGCGACCGCCGCGGACCCGCATACGACAGGACGCGCCCCGCGGAGGCCTGCGCGACCGCTCACGACGCTTCACACCCCCTAGACCCTGCGCTCAACTCTGACTGTTTCCTAACGATTAGGGACAGTTTAGTGTATCATCTGGTGACCACCGCAGGGGGTGGAAGCTTCTTTCAACCTTTGGCCTCAAGAATCCTTCCTGACCGCGTTTTTGCGCGTTTTTGCACAGCGCACCTGACACTCACTTCGCCCGGAGCGTTCCTGGCCATTCCCTCATTTCCCAACAATTGCTCGCGCTTTCAGACCTTTTAGTGACATCGCGCATTCATTCCCTCTCATTTCCAGCTTTGTTTTTACTTCACCTTCGTTCGCCCGCGCTTTCCAACCCTCAAGCGACCCCTGCAACACGCTTAGTCACGCTTCACCTTAGGACCCTCAAACACCATTCTCTGCATTTCCCCTTGCAACGCGCGGTATCTCCTGTCACTTTTGACACTTTGCAACCTTAGTGCACAGACTAGCGACCATCGTACGACTTTTCCAGCCATAAGCGCCCCCCCGCGGAAGCGACCCGAACAAGAAAAACCCCCAGCGAAACCACGCGATGCCATTCCAAGACTTGCCGCACCGACGCGAAGACAGCGCGCCCATCCTCAACCTCTCAGATCCTGGCGAGATCTGGCGCTACTTTGACGACCTAGAGTTCCTCTTTTTGAAGCACCGCATTTCGGACGACCAGGAGAAGAAGCACGCGGCGGTGCGCTACCCGAGCATAGCAGTCGAGCGGCTGTGGAAGACCGCGCGCGCATTCGGCGATGCGGCGCACTCCTATGAAGACTTTAAAGCGGAAATCATCACGCTGTACCCAGAAGCGATAGCGTCGCAAGAGCACACCCTCGCCGAACTCGATGGACTTGTTGCGCACCGCGCGCACACGGCGATCTGCTCTGAGGCAGAACTTGGGGAGTACTATCGTGCATTCCTCCTTGTCTCGCGCTTCCTCATCACGAAAGGCCGCATTTCCGTGCAGATGCAAGCGCGCCACCTCCTAGCGAGCTTTGAGCCTCGCCTCGCCACTGCCGTCCACGCCCGACTTGAGCGCAGGTTCCCAGACCACCTTCCAGATGACCCATACGACACAGAAGCCATTTACGACGCCGCTCTATATGTCCTTGCGTGGCAGCGCGCCGCGCCCTTCGTAGACCCGCCGCGCGACATTTTAATACTTTCCCCATCATCGCTAGCACCACCCGCACCGCTTACATCCCCGCCGCCAACAGTACATGCGTGTCCGCTCGCTACAGAATCACTTTCGCCCATACCATCAGACCCACGCACCGCGACACATACGCTCAAGCAGGAGTGTGCCGTGTGGCTCGTACCAGCGCCGCGCGATGCGCCGCCGCTTTTTACTGCGTCCCCATTAACGCCCAAACCGCTCCATTCACCGCCGCCGCCAGGCCGCGCATTTCCTTTCGCCACAGAGTCCCTATCCTCCATGCCATCAGATGCAGCCATCGCAACATGCGCGCTCAAGTGGGAGTGCGCCGCACCTCTTGTACCAGCACCGCGCGACGCACCGCTGCTTTTCACAATGTCTCCGGCGACTCCTCTACCGATCCGGACGCCGCCAGCCCAAGCGTTCCCACCTGCGCTACAGTTTGTGCAAGCAGACACACCCACTTCAGTTCCCGCCTTCGTTCCACAGAGCGCCGCGCCCCTCGTATCGGCAGCGCGCGACATACCGCCGCCTTCTGCGCCGACCTTAGCGACGCCCGCACCAGTTCTACCCTCGCCAACACCAACCAACACATTTCCGCTCGCTCCAGAGCCAGCCCAATCCACGCAACCAGACGCGACCGCCGCGACGCTGGATGCGCTCGCCGAAGCAATCGCGACGCTCAAGCGCGGCTTAGAGGCGATCCTTAACGCACAGAAGAGCGCAGCGTTGCGCGCTCCAGTTCCAGACACCACGCAAAGCCAAGCCGAGCGATGCAAGTTCTGCGGAAGTCGCGCGCACCTTGAGGAGGTGTGTGAGGAGGCCGATGAGTATATCCTTGCAGGAATGTGCAAGCGCGACGTATTCGGGAGGCTCACCCTTCCCTCAGGAGCAGAGGTGCCTCGGCGCATCAAAAGCAAGCACCTTCGCGAGCGATTCGATGAGTACCATAGGCAGCATCCAGGGCAGCGAGCAGCGCCGGCCTATTTGGAGGACTTAGCGCGACCTCGGATGCCTGCGGTGCAAGATGTGGCAGTCGTAACACCCTCAGCAATGCAAGCAATGTCCCCAGGCACAAAAGCGACAGCCCCAGCGACGTTGGAAGCCTTTAGGCAGCCGCGCGCTCCTGAGCGCACACTATGCAACCTGCGAGCAGCCAGCGATCGGCAGCAACCCACAGAAGCACCCAGCGACCTCAGGAAGGGTACAATACGATTCGGCGACCCCCTGGGAGTGCCCAAGAGCGCTGCGCGACCAGTCCCTGGCCAGAGCGAGCCAGAGCGCGATGAAGTGACACCAAGTGCGCAACCATGGATGCGCGAATCCAACTTCGCTGCAATGGCAGCCAGCGACCACGAAGAAGCCCCGCTCATGGTCTCGCAAAGGGGACTATTTGCCTTTGTCCCAGGCATCCGATCAGAGGCAGCGCGCGCGGCAGCAAGCACCCCAGCGCTGCCCAGAGAATGCGCAGTTTATTTGGTACAGGGAGCTGCACCACAGTACGCGCGCGACCGCGCGCCAGGAAGCACGAAGCCCTCACAGTGTTCACAAGCACCAGCGCCAGCAGTAGAAGCCCACATGCCTATGGCATCCAGCGCGCGCGCAGCATCGCGCAGCACGCGCACAGCATTGCCCAGCGCGCGCACACAGCATCGCCCAGCGCCCGCGATACCAGCCAAGTCCCCAGCAGCACCCAGCGCGCGCGCGCAGTATTGGGCCCAGCGACAGTCAGCCCGCGATGCGCAACCAAGCGACTGCGCTGCGATTACCAGTCCACGCGTGCAAGCCCCCAGACGTGGCGCGCCGAGCATGCGCGACACCAGCACGGCTCTCATACAGAGATCCTGCGATTCCCGAGATTCAGTGCGCACATACACGCTCACCGCCGCTCGCTGAGGACTGGGGACAGTCAATTTTTCAGTGAGGAGGAGGACTAGGCCCTGCCCCTTCGCGCAATTCCACGCTCCCGCCCCCGCGTTTCACCTTCACTTTGTTTTATACAGTTTGCGACTCTGTTTTACTTCAAGTTTATTTGCTTAGTTTCCGACTTCAAACGTTCATTGACAACCCTTTCCGACCAACAGCGACAGGCATACAGTCAGACCCTCGCCATCCATCGCGCCTCCTTCCCCACCTTTCCGACGCTCACGACAGCGATGCCACCAACGCACGGACCCCAGCAACGTACGCGAAGACTCTCAGCAAGCACAGCGCCTCATACAAGCGTTCACAACTCGCGCGGCGACGTGCGCGGGTGCCACAATGCAACTGCGACGCGCGATCAGTAGAGGCAGCCCCTCTCATGTAGCTATGACAGCGAGCGAGCCACATTCACGCAGGCTCCCGCGCCGCGTACACACCCTCGCGATGACATTCCAAGCCACTGACAGCGTTTACCAATCCCGCGGCGACATGCGCGGCGGCAGCGGCGCGAGAACAGCGCAAGCATAGCAGGAGCAGCCTCCATCAAGTAGCGCCAAGCGCAGACCTGACCGCGAGCGCGCCACGGTCGCGCGGCAGCTCAGACGTCACCTACAGGTCCAAGAAGACGTTGCGCACTGATAGTAGAGCTTTTAGGTCCCGCGGCAGTGTGCGCAATAGAACGCGACAAGGATCTTTCAAGAGCAACTCCCAGCGCGAAGAGGACACAAACGCGAGGTCCAGCGGCAGCGCCATGCGCGCGCGCACGCCCGCGGCGCATTCAGAGGTTGGCAACGATTACCAGCACCCGCGACAGCAATCACGACATCCGCAGCTACGTGCGCGGTATGCGCGGATCAATACCAGGCAAGAGCGGCACACACCAACTAGCCTCAAGCGCAGACCCAACCACGAGCGCGCCACAGTTGCGCGGCGGTTCATACGTCACCTATGGACGGCAGATGACCGCGCGCATCGACAGCAGCGCTTTCAGGTTCCGCGGCAGCGTGCACGGAGGAACGCGATGAAGTTCTCCCAAGAGCAACTCCCAACGCGCAGAGGACACCAATGCGAGGTGCAGCGGCAGCGCCATGCGCGCGCGCCCGTTCGCGGCGCATTTGAAGGTTGGCAATTGTTATCAGTACATGCGACGGCGTTTATGGTACCCGCGGCAACGTGCGCGGTACACGCGGACCAGCCTCAGGCAAGAGTGGCACGCACCAAGACGTCCTCAAGCGCAAGCTTCAGCAGTGATAGCGCCACTTGCGCGCGGACTTGCGCGGCGCGTCTATAGCTGGGCGATAAAGGACACTACTTGAGGCAATGTTTACAGCAACCGCGGCGACGTGCGCGACACCAGCGGACCAGCAACAACACGAGTCAAGAGCATCGCGCGAAATACCTCAAGCACAAGGGGCACAGCGACCACGTGCACAGTGGATCAGCACAGTGACCGCGCGTGCCGCGATCTAGCGCGCTGAGCCACAGTTGCGACCGCGCGCACTGTGAACTAGCGCGCTGAACCACAGCTGCGACCGCGCGCGCTGTGAACTAGCGCACCGCACCACAACTGCGACCGCGCGCACCGCGAACTAGCATGGCGCGCCACAGCTGCGACCGCACGCTGCACCACAACTGCGACCGCGCGCGCCGTGAACTAGCGCAGCGCACCACGAACTAGCGCGGCGTGCCACACGCTGCGACCACGCGCGCGCGCACCATCGCATCTTGCACAAGGGTTTAGAGCAACCCCAGACGTCAACTCAAGCGTTCTCAGGTTCCGCGAACGCATGCGCGACAAGAGCGACTTGGCATTAGGACAAAAGCACCCGCTGGCAACACACCTCAAGCGCAAGTGTATCAGTGACCGCGCCGCAATCGCGCGACCTTAGGCGACTCGGCTAGGTGTCAAGGACCACCCCGCGTACCATCTCACGCGTGTTCGACTCCCGCGACGGCGCGCACAGCGAACGCGACTCAGCAGAAGACTTCGGCACCACCACGCAAGACAGTCTCAAGCGCACAACATGTAGCAACTCCGCCACGCCCGCGCGCACTCCCGCGACTTGCCGCGGCCCGCGAGGACTCTAACGGTCCAAGGAGCATTCTAGACACTTGAAGCGCACGCGCAGCGACGCGCGCGACAGCCGCGCATGGACGCCAACATCGTCACCATCTAGGAGACCGCGCCACGAAGTACATCGCGTTAGTCACTGACCTGCGAAGCCGCGGACCACCGCCTTTGGCTAGGAGGACGACCACGACTGTCAGCAGCCGCAAGAGCGACGCAGAAGACCGCAGAACGGCGCACAGCAACTGCACAACAACTTCGCCCACAGTACACACCGCGCCCAACTTGGCGACAGCAAGACTCGCACTGCGGATGAGGAAGACAGCTGCGATTGGCACACGCACCGCATCCAAGCGACCGCGACGCACGCGGATGACTGAGGACAGTCAAGATCTCAGTGAGGAGGAGATGATACGCCTGTGCTCTCCCTGCCTGGTGAAATCGCACTATTTACACTTTCCAGTACCTTCTTAGACTCGCTCGCACTTTTGCGCGCTTTCCTGCGCTCTCCCGTGCTTTTGCGCGCTTTCTAAGCGCCGCGTTCCCGCGCGGCCCGCCGCTTTCCCACGCTCTCTGAGCGGACTCTCCCCTTCGCGTTTTAGCATTCCCCTTTCCCCTGTGTTTATCTAATTCACCCTCTTTCCTTAGCCTACTCTCCTTAGTATATAGGCCATGTATTTACAACTTTACTTCAGATTTCTAATAGTAGACTTCTCCCCTCGGACTTTTGAGCTCAGTAAGGCTCATCCTTTGTGTTCCCTAGCACGCCGCACTCGCGCGCGGCCTTAGCAACTCCAGCGCGACACGCTCCCGACTAGAGCGGCCACCCATACCAAGATTCGCGCCGCGCCGAAGCGTGCGCGACCGTTTCCGACCACTTGCGACCGACCAGCTCCATTTCCCCTTCCCGACCTCGCCGCACTTGCGCGCGGCTTTCACCCTTCAACACAGACGCGCCCGCGACCGCCGCGGACCCGCATACGACAGGACGCGCCCCGCGGAGGCCTGCGCGACCGCTCACGACGCTTCACACCCCCTAGACCCTGCGCTCAACTCTGACTGTTTCCTAACGATTAGGGACAGTTTAGTGTATCAACGCGTAACCTAATGATCCCGCCCGCACCAGTTGCCGCAGCCCCGGCGCCGACCGAGCCAGCACCGTCCCTTCCCCCCTCTATCCCGAACCTCCTGTACGACCACGCCACCCGCGTGCACATCGAAGACAGAGCCCACCAACTGCTCACGGAAGCGGTGGAGAACGTTGCCATCATCCAGGTTGGAGACTTCTTCTACAGGTGCCCCCTCAACGAAATGAACATCCCCTTCCGCCACCTCCGCGACCGGGAAATGGCCATCCTCAACAAGATGCGCTACAGGGACCAACTCGGCCCAGAAGACAAGTTCAACTTCAGAGCCAAATACGAACGCGAAGCCCGCAAGTCACGTGCCTTTGGTAACTTCGACCTGCTCGGCAACCCCACCAACGAGGATCTGTTTCCCTCAGCCACCCTCGTCGTGACAAAGCCAGTCCTTCCCTTATGAAGAGCTTCTCCTTCGCATCGGTGAACATGGGGAGGAGAAATGCGGCAATGGCCACTCTGTTAGAGACCAACACCCGTGACGACCTACTATGCGTAAGCGAACCGTGGTTCGGTAAGATAGGAACCACCAGACACGACCAATCAACCTGGGGAAAGGAGACGCTGGGCGGAGCCACCAACTCCAAATGGCATCTCCTCTACCCATACTACACAGATGACAAGAGGGCGAAAGTTATGATGTACGCCCGAAAACATGACCTGGCACACCCGGGCAGACCCAACGGACTAGAGGTAGTCACACGCAACGACTTGGGGGCACACCCATGCCTCCTTGTAGCTGATGTCAAAGCAGGCACTGAACGATGGAGAGTAGTCCTGTTCTACAACGACGTGGAAGACCCCTCGGCCATGAAAGCCCTACGCGACCTCACCTTCCTCTGGGACGGCATGCCCACTCTTCTCCTGGGGGACTTCAACCTCCACAGCCCCTCCTGGTCACCGACTGGGTGGCACGCCTCCCCCAGGGCGCATGACTTCGAAGCTTGGGCGGCCAAACAAACGATGGAACTACTCAACCCCCCGGGCGTACCGACGCGGAAAGGCACAGTGTCGCAGAATCAGCGTGATAGCACGCTTGATCTCCACTGGAGGAATTTCGCCGCGGTCGCCCAACAACAATTCGACTCAATCACACTCAGCTGGCCTGACTCGTTCGGCTCGGACCACGCGCTCCAACGCACGTCAGCCACTGTGGGGGGGCACTTCCTCGGCCCCGCGCAGGATATCACCAACGCATTCGACCTCGACATTGATGCGGAAGATTGGACGGAGTGGTACAGGCTCATGGAGCTTCACTTGCCAATTCTACACGCGCCACCGCGATCCGCAGCCGAAATCGACACAGTCCTCGACCTCATCTACCAGGCATTCAACACCGCATGTTCGGCCACCATGAAGCGCAAAGGCAAAAACAAAGCCCGCGCCGCACGATGGTGGGATGACGACTGTAAGGCAGCGGCGGACGCAGTCCGCACCGCTGCCACGGATGACGAAAGACGGATAGCGGGCACCGCCCTCAAGCGAGCCGTACGCACCGCCAAGTGCGCTTGGGCCGACAAGATCATCACCTCCGAAAACATCTGGGAGGTCGCTGCCTGGAGGCG